>MU702478.1:71494-163407 GCA_026770625.1 Nicotiana glauca | reverse complement strand
ACATTTAAAGAAGTGAAAAATGATATTTTCGACACTGCTTCAACCTTGGTGCATCCGTCCCTGATTGAACCTTATATTTAAAAATGCATTTCCTCCCCTCCCCCTCCCCCCTCCCCCCCTCCCACCCCCAAATTAATGCATTCATTTTGAATTAAGTAACAATAGAAGCAAAAAGTCACATATTTGGTTACACTATACTCCAACCTAATATACTTAACAGAACTTTGAAGATCAAAGCGACAAATTTATCATAAATTTTCTTTAAGAAAAATTATGATTTCGAGGTTGGAAAAAGCCTTTTTTGAAGACATGTTGTTCTTATTGCATCATAGTTATTTGGATAATATTTTTGAGTTATCAATCGTTTTTCAAGGTCAACATTTAAGGAATTTAAATTAACTCCTTCAATTTGTCGATGTTGCTCTTCCAAGTTAGATAAATTTTGAGATTTTGAATGTTTAGAAGATGCTTTAGGATAATTTAATAAAATTTAAGTTAAATTACAAATTAAAATATCTTTTTTAGACCTCAGAATAATTTTATAGAGAACACTCATAAAGTAAAACAATTTTAAGAAATTTTCTTTTTAAAAAAAAAAACTAAAAGAATGAAATAATAAAAAAGTAACAAAATAACTTACTTGACCCCAAAAAAACAAAAAAACCGCAGCAAGAAACACTCTCCATCTCAAGAGATTAAAACCTCGCAAACCATGTTCGATCCCGCGACCTTGCCTACAAAAATTCGGCACTAGACCAACTGCCCCAAAGTGCTTGATAACAAGTGGTGTCACACTTTGTTAATTTTGTACGTTGTATGGTATTTTACAGATTATTTATATATATATTTAACAAAAATTTCCGACGAAGCGGTGTCACGTGACACCGCTTCACCCTTACTGCATCCGCCCTGTGTAGAAGAAAACAAACTGTATAAACTGTTGGCTAACGAGAAAGTTCAGTTATATATTAGGGTTATGGGCCATAACCCTAATAACTAGGAAAACTCATGGTGTTAAATAGAGGCATTCACGGTTCAACGAATAAGTTCTTAGAAATTATATGAAATGCGTTCTTCCATGTGAGCTTTATAATTCATTAATTTTTACTGCAATTTTTTGTTAAACTATTTTTTCGAGATGATAACTGATCATAATTCAGCCACGCACAAGATTTCACGTTTGTATGTAGCTTAAGTTCTATGTACTGGTTGGTATATAAATATCTATAATAAGTATTAAGTAATTGGTAACTAGACAAAATGATAACTAACATGCTATAATATATTAAAGTCGAAATAGTCATCAGAACTATATATATAAACGATGAAGGAGACATAATTGTAAGGCAAATGAGTAGATAATATTTTTTTTTTGGTAGAAATAAAAATCTTTATTAATCATCCAAAAATCTTTACAATTTCCATTCCCTATCCTCTTTCTGATCTCTATTCCAGTATATTTTTTATCATACAAGATTCCTATTCACTATTTGTATAACTGTTCTATCCAGTACATATTGCCTTTGTTCTTCTTCTTCTTCAGTATCTCCATGCATCTGTGTTTGCACTCAAGCTTGATCTGTTCTAGCATCACTTGTGGTCGAGGTACTCTTTTCCTCCAAAGTGCTTCATTCCTAGCTTTTCATATGGTGTATATTACTGCTGTCAATGCCGCCATTGTGAGTGCTCTTCCTGCTTTACCCTTAGCAATTCTAGCCATTCTTCTCCCTATTCCTGTCATCTCTGTGTTCTGTATGTTCATTCCCAGCCACTTCAGTATTTCAGCCAGGCACATTCTAGAGTATGTGCATTCAAAAAAGAGGTGATCAATGGACTCAGTTTTTCCTTCACATAGCATGCATTCATCATCTTCAGTGATGTTCAATTGCTTTGTTTTCTCCTTTGTTAACAATTTTCTCCTTCTAGCTAGCTAGCTGATAAAGCTGTGCTTAGGGACATTCATTATGTTCCAAACTTCACTACACCAAGGCCATTTAGCTAGCCTCCCTCTTCTCCATTTGTAGCCATCTTTGATTGTGTATTTTCCAGTACTTGTTTGCCATCCATTTACTATGTAGCTATTGCCACAAGTATCTCGAATAGCACATATTTTCCTCCAATACCAACTACTATCTGTTGGAGGCCTGTGCTGCCACCATTCTTCTCCCTTCAAGTATATATGATTGATCCATTTTACCCATAAGGTGTCTTCCTTATTAGCAATATTCCATTCATATTTTGCAACTGATGCTTCATTCTATATTATGCATTCCCTTATACCTAGTCCCCCTTCATTCTTTGGTCTGCAAACCAGATCCCAGGCCACAAGTGGAGCTTTAGTTGACACATTCTTACCTGCCCATAAGTAACTTCTGCATATGGCTGTGATGTCTTTGAGCACTTTCTTAGGAAGGATGAATATTGTTGCCAAGTATGAGTGTATATTAATCAGAACAGAGTTGATCAATTGCACTCTTCCTGCATATGACAAATTCTTTGATCCCCAGGAATGAATTCTAGTGCTTAGCCTTTCCACCAACATTTCACAATCACTTGCCTTCAATTTCCTTGCAGCTATAGGAACTCCTAGATATCTGAAAGGCATTACCCCTTCTTTATATCCAGTTATTTCACAGATATTCTCCAGACATTGCTTTTCCATATTTGTACTGTATATGTTTGATTTCCCAGCATTAGTACCTAGGCCAGAAGCCTTGGTAAATGTTTGCAGTCCCATCAGCATTAGCATGATACCGTGGTATTCCCCTTTGCAGAACATCAATACATCATCAGCAAAGCATAAGTGATTTAACCTTAGCCCTTTGCACTTTGTATGAAAAACAAATCCCTCATGTGTTGCTACCCATTGCATAATCCTTGTAAAATACTCCATGCATATCATAAAGAGGAGTGGAGATATTGGATCTCCTTGCCTTAGACCCCTTTTCCCCTCTATGCAGCCATATACCTCACCATTTATTGCAATTGAGTACTGAGTTGATATTATGCACTCCTTTGTCCATTTAATGAACTTTGTGGGAAAGTTCAAAGCATAAAGCATCTCTTCCACAAACCCCCATTCCACATTATCATAAGCTTTTTTGAGATCAATTTTTATTAGGCAGCTCTTTGTTGACTTCTTCCTGTTGTATAGCTTAACTAAATCATGACATATTAGAATATTCTGTACTATGTTTCTGCCTTCCACAAAAGCACTCTGGTTCTCTGATATTTTTGTTGGTAACACTCCTTTCAATATGTTGCATAAGACTTTTGAAATGATCTTATAAATTGTATTACAGCAAGCAATTGGTCTATAATCCCCCACATTGTCTGCATGGTTGTTGTTAGGAATCAGAGTAAGAACAGTTCTGTTAATACCCTTCAGCATTCTTGTGGTATCAAAGAATTCCTTAACACTATCAATCACATCCTTTTGAAATATTGACCAACTATCTTTGAAGAACTGTGCCTCATAGCCATCAGGTCCTGGAGATCTATTCCCACCTATTGCCCAAAGTGCTTCTTTGATCTCCTTATCCGTAATTACTGCTTCCAGGATTTCTCTTTGCTCCATCTGTATTACTGGCCCCTTTCTTACTAGGTCACTACAGACTTGTTGTCTATTGCCATTGCTTTCACCAAGTAACTTTTCATAGTAATCAATGAAGGCTTTTGCTATCCTTTCAATCCCAGTTACCTCCTGCCCTTCTGCATCCTTGATAATGAATATCATGTTAGCATTTCTTCTTGCTTTGATCACTGTGTGGAAGTACTTTGTATTTTGGTCTCCTAACTTTATCCACTGCACCTTACTTTTCTGCCTCAGGAATTGTTCCCTAGCTGTCTTCCATTTAACACTTTCTTTTGTCATCTGAATCTCCTTCTCAATTAATACTTTGTTCCTAGGATCATTTTGAATCCTCCTTTGGCATTCTTTCAGTTGCTCCATTGCTTTTTCTGCTTTCTTTTCTACATCTGAATATCTTTCCCTATTTAGTTTCAATAGCACACCTTTTGTTCTGTTGAGCTTCCCTACCAGTTGGTACATTTTTGTACCATGAATTTCCTCCTCCCATGCTTGCTGAACTCTTTGTTGGAATTCAGGAATCATACTCCACATGTTAAAGTATCTAAACAGCTTCTTCTTTTTTCCATATCCTCCATCCCAGTTGATTATTGCTGGGCAGTGATCATATATACCTTCCTGCATGAAATGAACCTCTGATGGTGGTAATTCTGTCACCCATTCAGTATTAACCAGCACTCTGTCAATTCTGCTATACACCCTGCTATCCCCTCCTTGTTTATTATTCCAAGTGAAGAATGCCCCTGAAGATTTTAGCTCCTTCAGACCACTCGTGTCAATACATTGCTTGAAGTCCCTTGTTTCAGCCATAGTGACTTTGCTCCCTATTCTCTCCTCATTGTTAAGCACACACTTGAAATCACCCATTACTGCCCATGCCTCCTGTGTTGCAGCCCCTATTTGGTTGATTTCTTCCCATAGTTTCCTTCTACTGGCTTGGTCATTGAACCCATATACCATTGTCACATTGAACCTTCTTCTATTTCCCCTTTGCTCTACACTACAATGTATCAACTGTTCTGTAACAACCTTTATGCCAACTTCATATATGTGTGGTTTCCACAACAACCAAATCCTACCCCCTGGATGTTTATCAAGATTTGTAACAAACGCCCATCCTTGACAAAGATAAAAAGAAACATTTATTGCCTTTGCTCTTTTTATCCTTGTATCCAGAAATCCAAACAAGCCTACCTTCAAATTGTGGACAAACAGATTTATCTCCTTCTGTTTGTCTGGCTTATTTAGACCTCTGATATTCCAAAAGCCAATACTATCCATTTGGGTTGGGGTTTCCCCCGCCCTTTCCAAATTTAGGACCTTTATTAGCTACACATTCCTCAGGGTAAGGATGTTTAGCTATCATAAGGCTGCTACTATTTTGCTCCCCTAGTGCAGCAAATGAATTCCCAGTGTTTACCTGTGGTTCCTTTATCACAATTCCTCTTCTTTCATAGCCTCTATTGTAGTTATATTTTCCCTGCCTTTGTCTCATTTCTATCTGTATCCCTGCTCTTTGTTGAAAAACTTCCTCGCTAGCTTCTTTCTGTTCTGCCTTTTCATTACTGACTGCTTGTTCACCAGTACTCCTTTTGCGCTCACCAACTGTTGTACCTACTTGTTGTTCCTTTGCCTTATTGATTTGCTCCTATTTGATCAGCTTCCTGCACTCCTTCAACTCATGCCTATAATTCTTACATTGGGTACACAAAATTGGTTTCCATTCAAATTCCACTTCCTGCTCTATAATTTGTCCATGTTCATTTTCAAACATCACAGACTCAGGGAATGCCATATTGATTGGCACTTCCACTAGTACTCTAGCATAAGTCATTCTCTCCTTCATGGTCGTTGCCTTGTCTGTTTTCAGAGGGTTCCCAATCATTCCAGCAATTTTTGTTAATGCTTGTTTACCCCAATGCTTTACATTTAATCCAGAGAGTCTGATCCATACATGTATATTATTCATGATGTCCTTCTTCAGCTCAATATCCTGTTGCCATGGCTTGACTATAACTGGCTTTCTATCGAACATCTGGACTCTTTCCTCTACTACCTTCATTCTGCTTTCAATTGTGTGGAATCTTACTAGGAATACACCTCGTTGTACTTGTGCCACTAGGTCTATTCCTAATTTCCCCCAAATTCTATTGAAATACCCTTCCATTACAGTTTGTGGTGGATTTGAACCCAACACATAACACACAACCCCCGTTTTCCATAATTCTACTTCCTCTTGGATGTCTTCAACCGTGATTTTAACATTACTTTGCTTAGGTGCATTTTGCTTCAGATCTACACCCTCTACCAATGGAACAATAGCTACTATTCTACTCCAGTTCTTCTTCTCAGTCCCCATTTCTATTCCTTCTTCCTCCACCTTATCCACCCAGGATTTATTACTTGTTCCACTCACATGCATGTTCTCGATTTGACTTTTGATCGGAGTAGCTGCCGGTGTGTTCCTCATCTCCTGCTCCAGCTCAAATGGTACTATACCTGTGATTTCATTAATGTTTCTCTGTTTCTTCGAGTCCTCAATCCTAGGGATATCTCTTCCTCCATAATTTTGATTCGAATTTGCCATCTGGTTGCTTTGATCTCTCACTCTTGCCTTCAATTTCCTTGCCATGTTCAGTTTTCGCTGAGAGGAAATTTCATGCTATGAGTAGATAATATTGACTAAGAACAGGAAGTAAAAAAGACTACAACTTATCAAAAATTCTGTGTCGTGGTAAGCCACAACCTTGAAAGTGATTTCGGCCTGACTAGGTTCAAATTGTAAGGCCCCGTAAATAAGTTTTTTGTCTCAAAACTTAGTAACTCGTGGTTTCGACTCCGAATATGTGTTAGGAATGGGTAGTGATCTAAGCCTTTAAAAATCAAAAGAATCAATTTTTCCAGAAATTGTCAAAAATACGGTCAAGAATGCGGTCGCAGATCAGCTATGCAGACTGCATTCCTACCGTAGAGTGAAGCATAAGAATTGTCAAAGTTGATGTCAAAAATGCGGTCCATTATGCGACCGCATAATCGATATGCGGACCGCATTCCTACCGCATAGTGAACCAGAGAGTTGGTCTAAGTTGATGTTGAAAATGCGGTCCATTCTGCGATCGCAGAATCGAAATGCAGACCGCATTTCCACCACATACCCAGGCAGAGATGTTCAGTGATTAGGGTCAGTTCTGCTGTCCAATATGCGGACCGCATTTCGGTTCTGCGATCGCAGAATGGACCGTAGATCTCACCGGGCTTCTATTTTCTAAACTTTATAACCCGACACCCTTTCTAATATAACGCCCTAACCCCTTATTTTAACCATTTTTCTGAACAAAATAAGAGAGAGGGAGGAGGAGTTCTTTAGAGAAAAGCTAATCTTCTTCAAAATTGTTCCTCAAATTACTTGGTCCGGAAGATTTTAAAGCAAGTGTCTTCATTTCCATTTCTTCAGGTAAAATCCCTAACCCTTTTTCCTTGATTTCCAGATTTTTAAACTAAGGGAGGGAGTCTCATGCTTTGATTCTTGAAATAATGGGTGGAAACTCACATAAATGTCTTTCAAAATCTAAAATTTGAGTAAGGGGAATTGGGTAGAAGTAAGGGGCTGTGCTCGATAACCTAAATGTGTTCGGGTAATAATTATGAATTTCAAATTCTAAGAAATATGTGTTAATTTATAAACTAGATTGACGTGGCTAGATTTCTTGGTGACTGATAATAGGAGTTAAAAAAAAGGAATTCGACTCCAGGTATGTATGGCTAACCTTGACCTTGTAAAATCGCCTTGTTAGTGTCCAAATGTTCGGTATGTGACATTCACGTGGGTAAATTGTGAAGTTCGTGTGATTTGTATGGTTGTGATTATGATATGTGGTATTATATAAGAAACAAATAACGTATGAAATTGTAAGTGATGCAACCGGGATAATTGTGATATTAACATCTATGGCTTACCGTGGGCAAGTATTGTTGTAACGTTAAACACTTGTGAATTGTGGAATATGACGGAAATAGTATTGATGGTTATGGAAACACTTGTAAATTATTGTTGCTACTCATTAAGGAGTGTTGTTATGATCTCTATGAATTGTTCATTGTTGATTGTTGTGATTGTCTGTGAGTTGAAAATGTACGGTGGGATCGAGTTGCGCGCTGCAACACAAAGTAATAAGGTGCAGGTTCTGGTGACAAGGGTGGCCGAGGTAATAAGGGTGGAAAGTGATCGAAATCACTGTTAAAATGAAATTATGAGCAAAAATGTGAAATCTATTGATGTGAAAATGTGGAAGGGAAACAGGAGAGTTTGTAAAACTTGTTTGGCTTGATTGTTCTTTCTTTATGGAATTGGATTGTTATTTTCTATTTCTGTTACTTATTTGTCTATGGCTTGAGTTTACTTGGTGCAAAGTTTGTTATACATACCAGTACAATTCAAGTGTACTGACGTCCCTTTTGCCGAGGGCGCTACATTCGTGTCATGATTGTAGGTGGATCTGCAGCAGGTATTCCAGCCCACCGATCGTAGCTCCCTCTTCTCCTTCTGTCAACTGTTTTGGTGAGCCCCATTCCTCTCGGGGCCCTACATGGCTCAGGCCACTTGTTTCTGTAGTTTTATTTTGTTTTTGTGTAAGGTATAGCCGGAGCCTTGTTACTGGCAAGTACTATATAAACCCGTTGTATCTTTAGAGGCTTCGTAGACAGTAGATGTGGGTTAGAAGCTATGTATATTCATGTTTCTTTTGTTGGACAACGAATTGGTAATTTCACAAATTGTTATATATGTATGATTTGAAAAAGGGTGATCTAAAATTTATTTATATGGCTAGTTCTTGGAATACCGAATAAGGAAAACAAGGGGTGGCCCATGGGTTAGGAAAGGCACCCAGGTCCGCTTGACTGGGGATACCCGGTCGAGCGCCGGTCATGTCCCTCGAGTTTGGGGCGTGACACAAATCGTTAAGACCGGTCGCTCCCCAAGGATCCACAACACCTCCAAACACGTGCATTCGTGGCTGGAAGTTTAGAATTTGCACAAAACATTTGCCCATAAAGAAGAGAAGATGAAGGTATTTTCTGTAGCTGTTACAAAAATTAAAATATTGTATGAAGAAAGTAATGATTGGCTAGATAAATTATTTGTTAAGAAAGTTGAGTGAATATGATGGCTAATGACCATCCTATTTATAGGCAATTAGGGAGGTTGCATGCATGACAAGTGTGGAGAGTCTTTTAACACTTGTTCAAATATATTAGTCCATTTGACAAATGTACCTAGTCTTCCACGCATGAAGACACATGGTAGATTTGCATTGCCACTTATCAAAGTCATTCAACACTTGCTTTAAATCAATGGCACATGTAAAAACTCTTTCCATGTACCAATTATCTAAGAGTATTTGGCCACTTGGAAATAGGTACGATACTAGTAAAATAAAAAGACTCATGGCTATTGGTTGTAAATGGATTTGCAAAAAGAAATCTTTGACTTTGAATTGATAACAATCCCCTACTAATTCAAAGACAAGAATAGAACAATTCTAGGCAAAAGAAGAACATGTACTTAAATGTCAACATCATTCAATTTGAATTGACACGTAGTGAAAGGAGGCAATAACTAACATCCACTCCAGAATCTCTATCTGCTGAAGCAATCCACCCGGTCTCTGGTGCTCACAATTCACCTGCTGACAATTGAGGCATCGAGCTACAAACCCAACTATATCTTTCTTCATCTGCATCCACCAATAGTGCTATCTCAAATCCTGGTACATCTTCGCGGCACCCGGATAAATGGAATACCGCAGACTATATATGGGCCTCCTCTAGAATCAACTCCCGAAGCCTATCAACATTGGGTACTCAAATCCGACCCTGCATCCTCAATACTCCGTCATCAGCAATAGTCACATCTCTGGCATCGCCATGCAAAACCTTGTCCTTGAGGACAAGCAAATGAGGGCCATCAAACTACCACTCCCGGATACGATCAAACAAGGAAGACCGGGACACCACGCAAGCTAGAACCCGACTGGGCTCCGATAGATCCAATCTCAAAAACTGACTAGTTAAGTCCTGAACATCCATCGCCATGAGCCTCTCTGCAACTGGTAAATAAGACAAACTCCCCAAACTCTCTACCCAGTAGCTCAAAGCATCGGCAACCACATTGGCCTTGCCCGGGTGATACAAAATAGTGATATCATAGTCCTTCAGCAGCTCTAGCCATCTCCTCTAACGCAAATTAAGATCCTTCTGCTTGAATAGATGCTGCAAACTCCGGTGATTAGTATAAATCTTATAAGGAACACCGTACAAATAATGATGTCAGATCTTCAAGGCGTGAACAATAGTAACTAACTCAAGATCATGAACATGATAATTCTTCTCATGTACCTTCAACTGTTTGGACGCGTAGGCAATCACCCTATCAGCTTGCATCAATATCGCTCCAAGGCCAATCTTTGAGGCATCACAATAGAAAGTATACGTCCCCGAACCTGTAGGTAATATCAAAACTGGGGCTGTAGTCAAAGCTGTCTTGAGCTTCTGAAGGCTCGCCTCACACTCTTCCGTCCACCTGAACGGAGCACCCTTCTAGGTTAGTCTGGTCATAGTTGCTGCAATAGATGAAATCCCCCCAATAAATTGACGGATATAACCCGCCAAACCAAGAAAACTGCGAATCGCTGTTGCTGAGGATGGTCTGGGCCAACTCTGCACTGCTTCCACTTTCTTCAGATCCACCTTTATCCCCTCACTAGAAACCACGTGACCAAAGAATGCCACGGAATCCAACCAAAACTCACATTTCAAGAACTTAGCATATAAATTCTTCTCTCTTAGAGTCTGAAGCACAGTCCTCAAGTGCTTCTCATGATCTTCCCGTCTCCGGGAATACACCAAAATATCATCAATAAAGACAATGACGAATGAGTCAAGATATGGCAAGAACACACTATGCATCAAATGCATAAAGGATGCTGGGGAATTGGTCAGCCCAAATGACATAAAGAGGAACTCGTAATGACCATACCGAGTCCTGAAAGCAGTCTTCGGGATATCTGGCTCCCAAATATTCAACTGATGGTACCTTGAACGCAAGTCAACCTTAGAGAACACTCGTGCACCCTGTAGCTGGTCAAACAAATCATCAACACAAGGCAAAGGATAACGGTTCTTCACTGTAACTTTGTTCAACTAGCGATAATCAATGCACATATGCATAGAACCATCCTTCTTTTTCACAAACAATACAAGAGCACCCTAAGGTGATACACTGGTCCTAATAAAACCCTTATCAAGCAATTCCTGTAAGTGGTCCTTCATCTCCTTCAACACAAGAGGAGATATAAGATACGGAGGGATAGAAATGGGCTGAGTGCACGCCAACAAATCAATTCAAAAATTATTATCTCTATCGGGCGGCATGCCCGGAAGGTCAGTTGGGAACATATCCAAAATATCTTGTACTACTGGGACTGAATCAACGGAAGGGGTAACAATACTGACATCTCTCACATAAGCTAGATACACATCACACCCCCTCTCAACCATTCACTGAGCCTCAAGGAAAGAAATAACTCTAATGGGAGTGCGACCTAAAGCACCCCTTCACTCAATACGCAATATTCTGGGCATAGCCAGCGTCATAGTTTTGGCATGATAATCAAGAATAACATAATGGGGAGAGAACCAGTCCATGCCAAGATAATATCAAAATCAACCATACTGAGTAGTAATAAACCGGATCTGGTCTCAAAACCACTAGAGCAACCAAACACGACCGATAAACACGATCCACAATAAGAGAATCTCCCATAGGAGTAGAAACATAAATAAGGGAACTCAAAGAATGCCGATATACACTTAAATACAGAGAAAAATAAGAAGACACATAAGAATAAGTGGAGCCTAGATCGAATAGAACCGATGCATCTTTATGACAAACTAGGACAATACCTGTGATGACAGAATCGGAGGCAACATCCTCGGTACGGGTAAGAAGGGCATAGTATCTGGCCTGGCCTCCCCCTCTAGGGAGAGCTCTACCTCCCCGACCTCCACCTCTAGGTGGCTCAGTAGGTGGGGTAGCAACTAGGGCTATGATCACAGCCTGAGAACTCTACGGAGCGCGCTGTGGCTGAAAAGTCTTTGGGGGAGCACTCATCCCAAGTCTAGGGCAGTCCATCACCACGCGGCGTGTTTCACCATACATAAAAGAATCTCTAGGAGGATGTGATGGCTGTGACTGGATCGGGCCAGGTCTGCAGGACTGTCTTCTAAAAGCAACTCCCCTCCCCCCCCTTTAGGAGGCGCGCTAGATACCTGAGGTGCATAATAAGGCTCCTGAGGCCTAGGAGGAACTGGAATGCCACTGGCTGCCGGAAGAGCTAAATGAACAGGGAGACTCATATATCCTCTACAATGATAACCTGCAGCTGGACGGGCAACAGAATAATGGCCCGACTCTCGCAACCTCTTGGCCTCCCTCTCCTCTCTCTCCCTAGCATGCATACCCTCAATCCTCCTAATAATTCTCACCACCTGCTGATAAGAAATATCCATCTCCAACTCACTAGCCATGCTAGACCTGATGCTGGGAATAAGCTCCTCATTAAACCGGCGGACCCTCCCGGGAATAGTAGAAACCAAGCTTGGTGCATGTCTAGCCAAACTAGTGTAACAGACAACATACTCTGAGACAGTCATAGCACCCTGGCGCAAATTCTCAAACTCTGCATGCCACGCGTCCCTGAGGCGTTGAGGAACATACTCTCTCAGGAACATATTTGAAAACTGAGTCCAAGTTAGGGAAGCTACCTCATCCAAACTGTCTAACTCATAAATACGTTACCACTCATAGGCGACCCCTTGAAGATGGAAATTAGTGAAGGAAATCCCGCTGATCTTGAAATACCCATGGTACGGAGAATACAGTGGCACCCATTTAGGATCCCCAGAGCATCCTCTGATGCTAGATCATTGAATACAGGAGGCTTATTCTACTTGAACCTGTCAAGCCTCCGCTGCTCATCCTCGGAAGCCGCTGCCCTATCCTCAGGCTGATCTGGATCAATGGGTTGTACCGAAATAATCTCTAGGACATGATCAACATGCACTTGGTGCTCAGGAGTGTGGACATCGGGAGTCTGTGCTCCTCCCCCGACCTGGGATGTAGCTGCAGTAAGAGGAAGCAACCCTTCCTGAGCCAAAGTGGTGTACATGCTCAAGAAATGTGATAGAGTCTCCTGAAGTGCTGGCGTGGTAGTAGCAGTAGGCGTATCAGTTGCCTGGTCCCCGACTGACACTGCTAGTAGCTCCTCGGTGGTAGCTCGCGCTGGTGCTCTAGCTGCACCGCATGCGCATGCGCGTCCTCAGCCTCTACCCCAGCCCCAGCCTCTGACGGATATAGTAGGGGGTACAGGTGCCTGATCATCTCGGGTAGCACGTGTCCTCACCATCTATGAGCGAATAGAAGATAGAAGTTTAGTATTGTGATATCAAAATCTCGCATGACAAGAAAATCAAATGAAATGGAATTTTCCTAACAGTTACATAGCCTCTCGTAGATAAATACATACGTCTCCGTACCAATCAGCAAGACTCTAAAAAATCGGCTTATGATTCATGACTCCTATGAACTTAGAGCTCTAATACCAACTTGTCATGACCCCGGTTCGCCCTCTGTGAACCATCGTGATGTCACCTTGTCCCTACGACTAGGTAAGTCTAACAATGCGGAATATAAACAAAATTGCGGAAGAAATAATTTAAAAGCCGAAATAACAAAGTGAAACAGTATTTAAGATGTTGCTCGACATATACAATACAAACTGTTGAAACTAACAACATTTCCCAAAACTTGGAATCTCATGAAATCACAAGATTTTGGATATCTACAAGTGTCTAACTCTATAATGTCTAACAATAGAAAATACATAAGGGCTAAAACTTAAAGAGAGAATAGAACAGGACTCCTGGGTCTTCGGACGCGACAGATATACCTCGAAGTCTCTAGAAGAGTTGCCTCGCCTCAAGGATGATTGGTCTAAGTCAAAGTACCTGGATCTGCATATGAAAAACATGCACAGAAAAGGCATGAGTACACCACAACGGTACTTAGTAAGTACCAAGCCTAACCTAGGTCGGGTAGTGACGAGGAAGGTCAGGCCCTACCGAGATTAAATGAATATATAAGGTATAATAGTGTAGGATAAACCAGTATAATTGAATGCTAACAATGATAAATAACACGAGGTTACAAGGATAGCAACAACTGAAATAGAGACAAAACAATCACAAAGAATACCGCCCTTCACAGAGGTAATAACCGGGGATCTCTCAGTATCCCGAGGATCTCTTAGTATCCTAAGTATATGCCAGGGATCTCTTGGTATCCTGAGGATATATTACTATCCTCAATATATGCTAGGGATAACTTGGTATCCCGAACTTCAGTCCAAACCAAAATACGTGTAGGGGGTCTCCCGGGATATCGTTCCGTAGTCCCAAAGTAAACACACAGCAGTAACACAAAGAATACTCAATTAAATTTAAATTCACACCAAGATACTATAGATAACTCTAACCTATCATGATGCACACACAATTAAGGCATTTTGAGAAAATAAGGAATTAAGACAATTAGACATGCTTCTCTAAACTAACAGCAGGTTTAAATTCAAGTAGTACAAGCAGGAAAAAGAACAACAATTATAGCTACTTTAGTGGAAACAAGATTTTCAACAATTAGCACAAGTACGCACTCGTCACCTCATGTACAAGTCATTTCAATTATCACAATACCAAATCCTAAGGGGAATGTCCCCCACACATGGTTAGACAGGCCACTTACCTCGAACCGACTCAAAATCTACCTGAAACCACGCTCTTGCCACGAGTACTTGAATCCAAATGTCCCAAATCTATTCAATTCAATTGCATAATGTAAATAACACTTCAAATAACTGATTCTACCAATAAAGTATAAGCTAATACGTGAAATTTAGTAAAATAACCAAAACGCCCTTCAGGCCCACGTCTCGGAATCAGGTAAAATTTATATTTTCAGAATCCTCATACTTCCAAGAGTTCATGAATACCAAAATTATCCAAATCATTGACAAATTCTCAATCAAAATTCGAATTCTAGGTCTAACAACTTTCTTCCAATTTTTTCCCTAATTTTCATCTCCAATCCGAAATTAAATGACAAAACTAACAATAGATTAATGGAATACAACTAGAATGGGATAAGGAATTGTTACCCAATGATCTTCTCTTCAAAAACCCCATAGAATCGCCCTACCCCGAGCTCCAAATTTGATTTTCCAAGTTATGAACTCAACCCTTGAAATTTCATATTTCTGCCCAGCGATTACCGCATCTGCAGTCAAGGGAGTGCACCTGTGATCCCGCACCTGCGGTCCTGAACCTGTGAAAAAGGCATCACAGGTGCGAAACACACTTAACGGGCTGGGTCCGCTTTTGCGGTTGCTTGGCCGTATCAGCAGCTCCGCATTTGCTGTCACCCAGCCGCACCTGCTATCCTGGAGCCTTGGCCAAATCTCGCTTTTGCGAGCACCCATCCTCTTCTATGGCGCCGCACCTGTGGTCCCACACACACACGTGTAGTTATGACAGGTTCAGCAAACTCAAATTCTTCCTAAGGAGTTCAACTTCCATCAAGCACCTGAAACTAACCCGAGGCCCCTGTGACCTCAACCAAATATTCCAACCAATCCTGAAACATCATTCAAACTTGTTACAGCCTTCGGAACACTCAAAACACCAAATTAACATCGGACTAAAGCCTAAGAACTTCAAAAACTCTCAATTTATGCTTTCGATCATAAAGTCTATCAACCTCGACCGAATGACCTAAAATTTTGCATACACGTCACATTCAACACTACGGATCTACAACAACTTCTGGAGATCCATTCCGACCCTCGGATCAAAATCTCACTATCGAACCGGAAACTTCAAAAATTCGACTTTCGGCATTTCAAACCTAAATTAGCTACATACCTACAAAATACAATTCGAACATGCTCCTAAACCCGAAATCACCCAACAAAGCTAACAGAACCATTAGAATTCTATTCTGAGGCAGTCTTCACACTGTTTGACTACAGTCGAATTTCTAAAATTTAAGCTCTCATTTAGGGACTAAGTGTACCAAAACTCTCCGAAACTCCAAACAATCCCTCTCGGCAACTCACAATAGCAGAAACAATCACGGGGAAAGCAGTTAATAGGAGATCGAGGCATAAATTCTTAAACAGACAGGCCCGGTCATCACAGCTTGAGCCTTTTCCCGACTAGACCATGTAATCTTCATATAACATTTGCCTCATAGCTCCACATATGTCCTCAATTTCTTTGACCATAAAGGCCTCATCTTCCTCCTCATCGTACCTTGGCTTGACGAATGTTTTGGAGAGATGCGGGACCGGCTAAGGCAGCACCCAACCATTGCTCTTTCGTTCATTAGCCCATGTCACATTAGCTTCTGTGGCTTGGAAACCCATGCCGAAGAATTTCTCACTATTAGCTAAAGTGATAGGTTCTGTGATACCTTACAGAGATACCTCGAGCCCCTTCCCGGGCTTATGAACGTGCTTGATCATTTCAGTGGAGACCATGATTGTCGCATTTGACAAAAAAGGTTGAGGACACGGGCTTCCTTCCTCACATTAATTCGCGCCCACAATCTCAAAAGCTTGATAGATTATGTGCTCGCTACCTTTTTTAGACTCGAGACATGGGACTGACGGGTCCCGGTAAATTGATTTCTCGTCTTCTCCATGTACCACAGTTTCTTGATCTTCGTGTTCAAACTTCACCATTTGGTAGAGAGTATAAGGTACGGCCCCTGCAGCATGGATCCAAGGCCTTCCTAGTGGAAAATTGTAGGAGGCGTCCAAGTCCAAGACTTGAAATGTCACTTCGAAATCCATATGAACGATAGTCAAGATAAAATCAATCTCCCCTATTGTGTCTCTCTTGAGGCCATCAACAGCACGCACACAAACATTGTTAGGCCCGATTCTCTCCGTCCCAATTTCTATTCTTTGCAAAGTTGAGAGAGGGCAGATGTCAACCCCAGATCTGCCATCCAGCATGACTCTTTTCACATAGTAACCTTCACATTTCACTGTCAAATGAAGAGCTTTATTGTGGGCAACCCTTTTTGAGGGAAAGTCATTTATGCTAAATGAAATCCGGTTTACTTCAAAGAATCGTTCCGCCATTCTTTCTTGTTGCTCAATAGTGGTTTCAATCGAAACATATGCTTCATTGAGGGTCTTTCTCAACACTTTATTATGATTATTTGAGCTTATCAGTAGAGATAAGAGTGAGACCTGAGAGGGAGACTTTTGGATTTGGTAAATTACCTTGTAGTTTGAGTCTTTCATCTTTCGAAAGAATTCCTCTGCCTCTTCAGCACTGATTGGCTTTTTAAGCGGAAAACACTTATGTTTGGTTTTGTTAAATTCCTCCAAGTTGAGGTATTTCCCATACGGGTTTTTTTCATTCACCTCCCCTATGATTTATTTTCATTTATACGTCACCACTGCATTGTTGTAATTCCAGGGGACAGTAGTGGGGTCCTTCATAGGCTTCTATGGTGCGCGACTAATAACCACGGGCTCGTTCAGCCTTGGTGGAGTTACTGGTCCCCGTGCCACATAAGTACACTTTGGTACGTACATCTTAGGTCCCTTGTTTAGCTCAAACCTTTTGGAGGGACTCAACACGAATTGTTCTTTCCTTGGGGCCCAAGGAACATAAGAATAGTATCTTTAGGAGGTACTGCCCCCGTCTTTGCATCCACAGTCTTTTCTACACTTCGAGGAGTGTATTCTCTCTTCTTCTCCCCCTTTACTTGCTCTGTAACCTCCCTTGACTTATTTTCAACATCGATGATAGCAATGATGGCTTTCAGAGTTGGGTCAAACTCTTTATATTTTCAAATCATCCCAATAACTGGCCCGTTGTTGTGAGCCGACAATGGGTTATTAGTCATATTGGTGATCTCTTCATCTTTCAGCACTACTCGCTTTTGCTTGTTTGGAGGTACGGGTTGCAACAAACCTATTTGAACCAGCTTAGGGAAAATGCTAGAGTATGATTCACCGATAGGCGTGAGGTTGGTTCTTCTAGGTGATTCACAGGCACGATCTTGTATGGAAAATTATTTTATGGGGGACGGGGATTATATAGGTTTGGTAAGGAGGGTTATTTCCAGGAGGTGGAGCTCAATTTTGGTTAAACTATTGTTATGGCCGAGCGTATGGCTGGGCATTCATCATCTCATAAAGCTGAGGAGTCATGGCATAAGCCACATCCTGGTGAGGATAATAATGTTTCGGGATGTTTGAAGGGAAGTAACCTCGGGGTTCTCAGGGGTTTCTTAAACTTAAAGCTACCATTGCCACTTCGTTCTTTCTCAGTTTGCTACGCCCCTTGACCTGCTCTGGATTGCTTGGGGCGTAGCTCTTATAGCGGACTGCCTCAATATGCGACCCGTTTTCAGACCTTTCTCGACCATTTCCCCAATTTTGATAGCCTCAACAAAAGGTTTTCCCATGGCAGACATCATGTTCTGGAAGTAGTCACCCTCTTGGGCTTGTAGAAAGATACTGACCATCTCGGTCTCATCCATCGGGGGTTTCACCCTTGCAGCTTGTTCGCGCCACTTGACAGCATATTCTCGGAAGCTCTCTGAAGACTTCTTTTTGAAATTAGACAGAGAATTATGTCTAGAGATATGTCTATACTGTACTGGAACTGCCTGACAAATCTCGAGCCAAATCATCCCATATGTGCCAGCGAGATATGTCTTGATCCATATACCACTCGAATGTATTTCCGACTAGACTCTCTCCAAAATAAGCAATTAGGAGTTTTTGTTTCCCGCCCGCTCCTCTTAATTCATTGCAATACCTCTTGAGGTGGGTTATGGGGTCCCCGTATCTGTCAAAATTTTCGAACTTGGGACACTTGAAACCGATGGGCAAATGAACATGCAGGAACATACATAAGTCAGCATAGGATACGCTCTTCTAGCCACTTAAACCTTGTATATTCTTGACGCTTTGTTCCATGCATCTCATTTTCTGAGTGATTTTCTCTTGCTCGGGATTATTTGTAGCTCTATCTTGTCCCGTGGTAAACTCACACCCGAATTGGTTGTGAAATGAGCCGTATCTGATGGAAAAGGTGGTACTTGGAAAGTAAAGGATGATGGCTCAAAGCTTGGTCTGGGCAAAGTGGGTTGGGCCATAGCCGAGGTTGGTGGTGCGGTGAATATGTTAGAAGCCACTCCCGAAATCAATGTCTGGGGGCTAACCTCAGAAGGCGTTCCAGCGAAATGGGCTGAGATGGTGGGATATCCGAATGGGGTGTTCGAGTAATTTACTGGGATGTTGGAAATTCCACTTGCTCTGTGAAGTAGCTTGGGGAAGCCAAGTATTGCACTAGGTGGCTCTCTACCATTTGTCACACCTCCTTTTTACCACCCCCGAAAGGGTATAGGGAGTTTTTTCTAATTTAAGTAACAATCGAAACGAGATTATTTTGTTTATTTAGAGTCGCCACTTGGGATAATTTATGATGTCCCAAGTCACAAGTTCAAATCCCTAATCGAGGAAATATTGACTCTATTTTATAGTCCGCGAACACAGAAATCCGGGTAAGGAATTCTGTTAACATGGGAGAAGGTGTTAGGCATTCCCGGGTTCCATGGTTCTAGCACAGTCGCTCAATTATTATTATTGGCCTAATTATCTGATTTTAAAATATTTTTAAACCTATGTGCATTTTTTAACTTTTATAACCGCTTTATTTATTTTAGGAATTACTCCAAGGTTATTTAAAAAACATCGCAAGCCACGCTACATGAAATGCACCCGTGATTCACGACACGTTCTATTTAACCTTGTTAGAAATTAGGACCGGGTCACATGAAATGTACACCCGGATTTTAGTAATAGCCGTGATTATTATATAATTAACGCACCTAAAGCAAACTACGAGATTCATTAATCTAAGTTATGAGATTAGTATGAGGGCCATAAGCGATTCCATTAAAATGGCACACCTCAGTCTATTTCCTTACAACAGCATACTTAATTAAAGCCATCTAAAGATGTTTGGGTTCTCATCTAAATTAAAATTCAATCTAAAGCTATTCAACAAACCTACATGGGGTAGTATACTTAAATAATTAAGTATTTGGGCCAGGTTTCAGGCTTGTAGTAAGCCCAGTAACGCCGAGAGGTCCTAAGAGGGAAATTGGGCTCGAAATGAGGCCTAGAATTGAAAATGAATCAGCAGGAGGCCTTAGGGCTGAATTGGGACAAATACATAGCCCAGTTATACGAATGGTTTTAATTATTTGAAGCCAACTTATTACATAAACATATGGGGACCGAACAGTGCAATAAACAAAAACACAACGAAACAACTAAGCTATGACGAAGTGCCCCAACTTACATCGTGACCGGGCCACTCTATTTGGGCTTATATTAGGCCCCATTCGATACTCAACAATCCTTTTTCCCTATGACAACCCACATCACTTGCACAATTTTAACAAGATTAAAATGCATATTCTCGGATTAAATCATATTACTATGTTAAAGATGCAACATTTAGAATTCTCTTAGTCAAAAATCACAACAGCCTGCACATAATTCATTTTATCATTGTCATAACGTAATAAAACTCCTAAGTCTAACACATGTGGCCTACTAACATGGATTTATTCATGTCTATTCCCAACTCTACACAATGCATTGATATCTACAGAATTAAAGACAACATTCTGCAAGTGATCAGTCACTTGAACTAATATGGCAATTCACAACCAGTAGTTTAATACAGTCCCAATAAATTACAATTAGAACATTATACTAACTTAAACCCTGAATGTTTCACAAAGATCTAATACATGAAGTATGAACTACTAAAATATTGGACACTGAATAACTCCACTAATCAGTAATTATCACAACAGATTCATCACACTTAAGGAATAACTAAAGGGCAGAAGTAAAGAGAAGTTGAATGGCTTAAAAGAAACATGAAAAATTAAAGTCCAAATAAAAGTCACTTCATTTGGAAAGAACTTATAAGAGAATTCTCTATATTAACTTATTAGTGAAGAAACCTAGCCGTTTTTCCTTTTGTGTCTAAAAACCTCTCTCTTAGAATGAGGAAAAAGATCCTCTTATAGAAGGACTTTAGGGCAGCACAACCAGATTTTTTGCATCTACTATTACCCCTCCTTAATTCCCTTTTGTTCATTTCAGATCCTAAATTTTAAGCATGTTTATTAAACCACCCATTTCCCTCTTTCCTAGAACCTTCCCAGATAGTTAGGAAAGATTCCTTCCACTCAAATCTCCTAACTACCCTTTAAAAGCTTTGCTAATTACCTAACCATACCAGACATTTGAGCCAAAATGGCCAATGTTTCTTTGGGCTTCTGCATTAGCACACCCTGGCAATTTCTTTGGGCTTCTTGCACTAGCAAGCCCAATTCCTAATCCAAAACAAAAAACTCACAAGAAAATCAGACCAACAGAGTTCTGAACTTCTGACACCGAATTTCCGAAGAAGAAAAAACAAAAAGAAAATTGAGCAAAAGGCAAGGAAAAAAAATCAAAATGAGATGAACGACTCACCAAAAATAGGAGAGTATTAAGATAGATGACCAAACTTGGGGCGTTTTGATGAAGCTTGAAGCCAACCATAATGACCAATCTAGTCAAGAATGGTCTAACAGGGCCAACTTCGAGCCACGACAAGCAGAAGCTTCAAAAGACCCTAGACTCCCAAATTGAGCAGAATCTAGATACAAAATTTGACGAATTCTAAAATGTGCTTGGGGAAAACGCCAAGGGTTTCGAGTTTGGGAGGGGGGGGCTTGGTGGTTATAGGGTGTAAGTTTGGGGTTGATCAAAGTTGCGCCGCCGGCCGGTCGATTGAGAGGATATTAGGGGGGCTAAGATTTTCTTTAGGTTTGGTTAGAGACGAATGGGGGGGGGGGTTTGAATGGGGTATGGGGGGCTGTTACGACAATCAAATACAAATGAAGCCTCAGTCAGAGACTTAAAACGGGGTCGTTTGGTTGAGAATGGGAGCCAGATCGGGTTGGGGGGATTGGGCTTGGCTGGAATGGGTAATGAAATGTGATCTAGGCCACGTTTAGGAACATATTTGGGTATTGAACAGGCCCAAATTCAAAACAAATCTCTTCTGCTTCAATTCTTTTCTTATTTTCCTTTTCTTCTTTATTTTTTTTCATTTCCCATTTTTTCATACCAAAACTAAATTCCTAAATTAATCTGAAATACAAAATTAAGCTAATTGTCTGGTTATAAAAATCACTTAGTTCTAAATTAAAAAGTAAAATCAATAACCTAAAGATTTAAAGGTAAAAATATAAAAATGAGCTATTTTTGTGATTTCAATTGTTATTAAATGAGTAATTACTGATTAATCCTAAAAATATAAAAATAAAGCCTAAATGTAATGCATGGTATTTTTTAAGATTTAAATAAGACTTAATCATGCACGGAAATGCAAACAATTAGCATAAATTTCTACAAAATCCTATAAAATTGCAAAGAAATGGAAAAAATGGTTTTCTTATATTTTCTGGAAGTAATTCTTATAGGACAAAAATCACGTGCTCACAGCTGCCCCTCTTTTCTCGGAAACACAAAGAGTTTTTGTGCAAAGATAAAGTGAGCAGATATGAGCGATTTTTGCCCGTTTGAATACTAAGTGGGAAGCGCTTTTGAAAGGTTTGGCCGCACCTTGTTTCCGAGGTTTCCTACATATCCTTGGCTATAAAGGAATCAGGTCAGTGTAGTTTGAGAAGTTTTGGTAGTTGGGACAACCGGGAAGCTGTGATTTCACAATTGTTGTTGCTGCTACTGCTTGCTGAACTCCTGATTGCTGAGCTTCAACCGTCTTCCTTTGAACATTGAACTGCTTTCCCTTGTTCTCCAGGTGGGTGCCTGATTGCCAACAGTTGCACTGTTTTCCCTGAAAATTAAACTATTTCTCCTTGTTCTCCAGGTGGGTGCCTAATTTCCAACACTTGCACTGTTTTTCCCCGAAACTTGACTTGTTTTCCCTTGGTATCAAGTTGGGCTCCTGATTGCTGAACTTGAACCGTCTTCCTTTGAACATTGCTGCTTTCCCTTTGTTCTCCAGGTGGGCGCCTGATTGCTGAGCCTGAACTGTCTTCCTTTCCTCTGAAACTTGAATTGTTTTCCCTTGTTTTCCAGGTGGGCGCCTGACTACACATCGAACCATTTTCTCTTGCTACTTGAAATTGTTTCCCCTTGAAACTTGACTTGTTTTCCCTTGTTTTTCAGGTGGGTGCCTGATTGCTTGAACCTGAATTGTCCTCTTCTTAAAATTGCATTTCTTTTGAACTGTCTTCCCTTGTTCTCCAGGTGGGTGCCTGATTGCTTGAAACTGAACTGCTTTCTATTCTTGAAACTCGTGTTGCCTTCCCTTGTTCTCTAGGTTGGCGCCAGATTACAACAAAACATACAAAAATAAAAGAAACTTTTCTGCCCCAGTTTGGTAGCTAGGGACATGTGTAAGTGTTAATTGAATCATGTTACCCAATATCTCTAAGAGTTTAAAAGCTAGGCCCTATTATCCAGGAGGGTCCTGACAATTAAAATCAAATCTCATCTTAAGAATGAAAACTTCAGGGCTAAATCCAACTTCCTAAAGGTGAAACTTATGCTGAATCTCACTATCTAATGGAGGTCTTAAAACTAAGTCCCGTTATTTAGGAGGGTCCTGAACATTTCCAATTGAATCTCATCCTAAGAATGAAACTTCAAAACCAACTTATATTTCCTCAAGGTAGAGCTTATGATAGAACTTGTTACTCATGAATGTTTTGAATTTTAACTAGGTCCCATTGTCCAGGAGGGTCCTAAGAACTTCACATTAAAGCCCATTATACAGGAGGGCCTGAGAATTTACTGTCGAACCTGTTTGTTACATGTTTTCTTTACAAAGGGTTCCTCAGACACAAACGAGATTTCCTGCCCCTGTATCAATTGATCATAGGCTAAAAACTCGTGTTTCAGTCGTTGTAACAACACTTTAAATACTGCATTTTACAAAGGTTTGAGCTTAAATGATAATGCATTGTACTAAATTCATGATTTATGCCTTGCAGGAAGAGATTCCGACTTAAGAATTCATTCGGGATGAATATGAGTAATTTGAGGCTTTGAAGTCTGAGTAAAAGCTAAATAAATCAAGTTGGGATCGCGTGGGGCGCCGCGGCAGTGCAAAATTCTGTGCTTAAATTGTTTTTCTCCGATTTAATTGTATTCTACCTCGGGTTCTATCCATCCACATATGCGGCACGCAGGGCGCCGCGGGGCACGCCGCGGGTGTGTAAAAAATGCAGAAATATTCTATTTCGGACTAAAAAAGGCATAATTGTCAAAACCCATTCTTACACGATTAAAAGGGGTAAAGCCTCCATTATTGATGGACCAGACCTGATTTTTAGAGAGAAAAAGGAGATGAGATTCATCTTGGAGGATCAAAAATTAAGAGTAACATCAACTTGGAGCAAGGGTTGAAAGAGTTTTTCTAAATCTTATCCTTGTATTTACTTATATTATGTTCAAGACTTTTATTGTTGATATTTGTATAAATATGTGTAGCTAAAAACCCAAAATATTCTGGGGTCATGGGTGTTAGATGATCTTGTTAGTTGAAGCTTAGATTGAAGATCTTGAATTTATTGTTATGGGTTATTTATTTGATTCTATTTTAATTATTTTACTGCGTAGCTAACAGTGAAATACTATTTATGAATATTGAGTTAAGCTTGAAAAAGGAAATTCTGGATTGCATATAGAATCAAATAGAACACGATTTGAATCCTAGGTATCAGGTGAAAGATTCACGATTAAGATAGAAATATATTTAATTGCCTTCTTTGGTTGAAAAATAAGAATTGTAAATGCATTTTCGTTAATATTAATACCATAGACATATAAGTATTAATTTAACTTGAATAGGCGCATAAGAAATCGACAAATTCTTATGGGTATTATTAACATTATAATCAATAACCTAGATAAATTCAATAAATCAATCTTAAGTTAAGAACGTGGTATGATCTCTAACAAGCCCATGACTCTGGAATATCTTTAATATAAATTGTTAAAAGAAAATTGTATAAGTGTTGTAGTAATTTTGTGTTGTATTATTGTTGAATTACTAAATAAATTTTAAATTGGTTCTTTGTGTAGTTTGTGATAATTTAGCTTGAACGAATAATTGTTTGAACCAGCATCAGTCGATGGGTTAATCATAATTCCTCGTGGGAACGATACTTTATTTATCACTATATTACTTGTTGATCGCGTACACTTGAGTGAGTGTTTTGATCGCAACATCAATCAAAGAAAACTTTATCAGTTTAAAAATGTGGTGGTTAGTTTGCGGCATTCTTGCTGAAGGTGGTCCTTTCACCGCTGTGCTTTGTTTTGACTGGCTGCCTTCAACTGGCCAAGAATTGTTTTACTTTCTGATTGAATCTCAAACATAGGACCCTGAATGACCCGAGTGCTCTAAACCCAACCCACTTTTTTACAATTTTTTCATTCCCACCTGAACCTTTGTATCTTCCATGAATTTCCCAAACCATTCGACTAATAGAGCTTTCACTGACACCTTATTTTCCATTTTGCATCACGCCATCTCTGGTATGTTTTGGCCGCACTTTGCTTTGTGCAATTTGGAAGTTGGTAGCAAGCTTTGAAATCCTTTCTCACTTGCTTAAACAAGGCTGGCATCGGAAAAGCCTTAGAGAAATAAATCCCAAAAGAAATGAAATGCAACGACTTCGAGAGTTAGGAATAAAGAAGAAAATCCAAAAACTGGATGACTGTTTGAGTGAGAAAAGGAAAAAAGACTTATCTGAGTAGAGCAACTGGTACCAATGATCATGACATGCATTTCGGATTAATCAGCCCAACCAGTTTATCCAATCACCTTTCAATTTTTATTCTTTATGCCCCTGGATCTCCATAACCCAATCTCTTCGCCAAGTCACTGACCATGTTCGGCTTGCGGTGCCCTGAGGGGTTTTCACCAACATACCTCTCTTATTTGTTCATATCTCTACTCACTGTCGCCTTACGGTGCCCGTAAGGGTTTTAACCAAGAAGACTCTCTCATTTTGAATTTATCTCATTTTTCCATCGCCCTCTGGTTCCCACGAGGGTTCTCACCATAGGACTCTCTCATTTATTCAGTTTCCGTTGTGCAACACAGAGTGTTGCCCCTGGTGTGAATCATACCTCTGTCTTGCTCGACTTGGCACTATCAAATATTGGTCGGAAGGTCTTTCTTTGGACCGTAATGTGGGCTTTTGGATAGGGTTAGAAGGAAAGGATAAAGGCTCCCAAATGAACTGAGTGGGTTCACAATTACAACTTTTGGAATCAGATCTTTTACATACCAACAATTTCTGCCCTAGTTTCTTTGATTGGGGTTTTTGAATTTTTTTTTGGATAAGACCAAACCGTGAGGCTGCCTACGTATCCTTAAAAGGAGTCAGGACGAATGTAGTTCATGTCATAGGAATTACTTTGTTGCTGTTACTTTTCTCTTTCCTTTCTCTTTCTCTCTTTTTCCGTTTCTTTTCTCTTCTTTTTTTTTCTTTCTTTTTCTTTTCTATTTTTCTGTTTTTCCCACTCTTTTCTATTCTTTTCTTTCTCTTTTCTCGTCTCTTTTCACTTTTTCTTCTTTACTTACCTTTACGTTCGTGTTTATGAATTTTGCTACTGATTCAAAAAGAGGGATATGAAAGGAAATAATAAGGCTCAAAGGGGTATCATAGGATAAAATTTTTAGATAGCAGAATAAAATGCCTTGTCATTCCAATCTTCAAAATATGCCAAGTACAAATAACAATTAGACAAACCAAAGAAATCATACATAATATATTTTGACTGCATAAGAATTAATAGTCATATCTACACATTTACCTTGCCATTCTCTTTTGATACAACTGGCCATGACACTGCTGCCAACCTTTTCTCATTATTCAAACTCAATTGATCCAGACGAGTTTTGACCCACTTATCATCATCAATTTCGGCTTTAACAACAATCCGAAGGGATGGAATTTCAAATTTCGCGGGTATCACCACATTAGTGCCATATACCAACAAATAAGAAGTTGCATCTACCGAAGTGCGAACAGTAGTGCGATAACCTAACAACGCAAAAGGCAAGTTTTCATGCCATTGCCTAGAACCTCGAACCATTTTCCGAAGTATCTTCTTTATGTTCTTTTTGGCCGCCTCGACAACTCTATTTGTCTTGGGGAGATACGGAGTGGAATTTCGATGCATAATCTTGAACTGTTGGCATACTTCTTTCATCAAATGACTGTTGAGATTAGCGCTATTATCTGTGATGATTACCTTTGGGATTCCGAACCGACAAATGATATTTGAATGAACAAAATTTACCACTACCTTCTTGGTCACATATTTGAAAGTCTTAGCTTCAACCCACTTAGTGAAATAATCGATGGCCACTAGAATGAACCTGTGCCCGTTTAATGCCGAGGGCTCAATTGGTCCAATGACATCCATTCCCTAAGCAACAAAGGGCCACAGTGCGGACATTGTATGCAACTCAGATGCTGGGGAATGAATCAAGTCTCCGTGTACCTGGCATTGATGACACTTACGCACAAAGCTGATACAATCTCGTTCCATGGTGAGCCAATAATACCCTGCTCGAAGAATCTTCTTTCCCAGAACATACCCGCTTATATGCGGCCTGCAAACTTCGGAATGTATCTCAGTCATGATATTCGTTGCTTGCTTTGCATCGATGCACCTCAACACCCCAAGATCTGGAGTTCTTTTGTACAAAATTCCCCCACTAAAGAAAAATCAACTAGCCAAACATTAAACTATTCTCTTTTGATCATCTGTGGCTTGTATCAGATATATCCCCATTCTAATGTACTCCCTGATGTCATGGAACCACGGTTTACCATCGAATTCTTCCTCAACCACATTACAATAGGCATGCTGATCACAAACTTGAATATGCAGAGGGTCGACATGAGCTTTGTCTGGGTGGTGCAACATTAACACAAGGTAGCCAAAGCATTGGCAACCTCATTATGGATCCTTGGAATATGTCTAAAATCTATTGAGTGAAACTGTTGATAAAGATCATGCAAACATTGTCGATATGGTATGAGCTTTAAATCCCATGTCTCCCATTCTCCTTGAATCAGGTGTACCAGAAGGTTTGAGTCTCCCAAGACCAAGACTTCTTGGAATCCCATGTCTACAGCTAACATCAAACCTAGAATTCATGCTTCGTACTCAACCATATTGTTGGTACAATAGAAACGAAGCTGAGCCGTAACATGGTAATGATGCCTTATTTCAGAAATAAGCATGACCCCTATCTCGACATGTTTCATGTTATAAGCTCCATCAAAGAAAAGCTTCCAACCTGGTTTTTCAACCTTCTCCACCTCGTCAATATGAATCACCTCTTCATCGGGAAAATAAGCTCTTAATGGTTCATACTCTTCATCGACCGGGTTCTCGGCCAAATGATCAGCCAATGCTTGGGCTTTCATCGCGGTCCGACTCACATAGATAATGTCAAACTGTATGAGCAAAATATGCCATTTCGCCAGTCTTCCTGTGGGCATAGGCTTGTGAAAGATATACTTTAGAGGATCCAGGCAAGAAATGAGGTAAGTAGTGTAAGACGACAAATACTGCTTCAATTTTTGTGCCACCTAAGTCAGGGCGCAACATGTCCTTTCAAGGGGAGTGTACTTAACCTTACAGGATGTGAACTTCTTGCTGAGATAATAGATGGCTTGCTCCTTCCTGCTACTGATGTCATGTTGACCCAATACAGAGCCAAACAAATTGTCCAAAACTGTCAAATAAAGAATTAAAGGCCTCCCAGGTTCTGGCGGGACCAACACAGGTGGGTTTGACAAGTATCCCTTCATCTTATCGAATCCCCTTAGAACTCATCAGTCCATTTGGCCATGACATCCTTTTTCAACAACTTAAAAATGGGCTCACAAGTTGTTGTGAGTTGAGCAATAAATCTGCTGATGTAGTTTAATCGCCCTAGAAAACTCATCATCTCCGTCTTATTCCTTGTAGGTCGCAATTCTTGATTAGCTTTTATCTTTGACGGGTCCAACTCAATGCCTCTAAGAATGACTATGAATTCCAACAGCTTCCCGGATGGAACACCAAATGCGCACTTGGCAGGGTTAAGCTTATGATTGTACTTGCGACGCCTTTAGAAAAAATTCCTCAAATCTCTGACATGGTCGGCCTGTTGCTTTGAATTTACAATCACATCATCCACATAAACCTCAATCCCCTTGTGTATCATGTCATGGAACAAAGTAGTCATTTCCCTCATATAAGTTGCCCTAGCGTTCTTCAAACCAAATGGCATTACCCGGTAGCAATAAGTTCCCCATGGTGTGATAAATGTTGTCTTTTATGCATCCTCCTCATCCATCAAAATCTGGTGGTATCCCGCATAGCAATCCACAAAAGAACCGATATGATGTTTAGCACAATTGTTATTAAAAATGTGGATATTTGGTAGTGGAAAATTATCCTTTGGACTTGCTTTGTTGAGATCGCGGTGGTCAACGCACATTCTCGTCTTGCCATCCTTCTTTGGTACTGGCACAACATTAGCTAACTAAGTGGGATATCGCGTGACTCGAATTACCTCTGCGTCTAACTGCTTTGTGATTTCTTCCTTAATCTTCACACTCATGTCAGTTTTGAACTTTCTTAGCTTCTGCTTGATGGGAGGTAATGTCGGGTTAGTGGGCAGTTTGTGAACCACCAAGTCGGTACTCAGACCCGGCATGTCGTCATATGACCATGCAAAAATATCCTTATATTCAAACAGTGCTTTGATTACTTCTTACCTGATTTGTGGCTCCAAGTGCACACTTATCTTGGTTTCCCTGATATTATCTGGATCCCCTAAATTGATTGCCTCAGTTTCATTCAAATTAGGCTTGGGTTTCTCTTCAATGTGACATAGCTCTTTACTAATATCTTCAAATGCTTAATCTTCATCATATTCTATTTCATCATCACACTCTATTACTTGGATTATTATTTCAAAGTTAGATTGGCTTTCAAAAATCGGCTGAAGATTCCTCATGCATGTCATGTCACTGAAACCAGCATAAAAAAAACTGTACAAAGAAAGAAAAGAAAATGACACTATCAGGAGTAATAGAAAAGGGAAATTGCATTTCATTAAAATTAAAGGATAGAAGGGTTTGTACATCAAAATAGACGAAAATTAAAATTTAAATTACAACCCTGGAATAATCCAGATAAATTGAAAGAAAAATAAAGCAAACTACCAAAACTCCTTCCGGGTAGGGAGAGGAGTGGCATCCCAATCGTTAATCTTCCCTTTCGTACCAACAAACTGCACATCTTCTTTGCTGGAACCTTCTCCAACTTCTACCATGTTCACATCATCAAACAACCTCTGGAACCTTTCAATTAACCCTTCATCAATGTCAACCATAGAACTTGGAACTGTGGTCATTGGGGGTTTCCTGGCACCGGGCTTGACAAAAGACCTGGAAAGATGTGTAATAGGCTTCGGAAGTGCCCACACCTTCTTTTTGAACCTTTTAGCCCTTTTCACATCTCACGCTGTAGGTTTGAATCCAAGACCGAATGTACCCAAATTTTCAGGGAGGGAAACCGACTGTATGATACCCTGCAGGGATGCACCCAGACCTTTACTTGGCAGAAAACCATTTTTCAGCATTTCAGAGGCCACCATGACAGATGCAAAGGGTATCTTTGGAGTTGGAACACATTTCCCTTCTGGAACCTTCTCGACCGACACTATTTCAAAAACTTGGTAGACCGAAGGCCCTTTGTCATCTTCAGCCTCAATAAATAGGACGGAGGCATCACCGTGAGCACACAAATTCTCTTCGCCATGCACGATGATCTCATGTCTATCTCACTCGAACTTGACCATCTGGTGCAAAGTGGAGGGGACGTCTTTGGCGGCATGTATCCAAGGCATACCTAGCAGCAAATTGTAAGAGACAGCTATGTCTAGTACCTGGAACTCCATGGCGAATTCCACCAGTCCTTTTGTCAATTCAAGCACTATATCACTAACTGAGTCTTTCCCTCAACCGTCAAAATCTCGGACACATATGTTGTTCTTGTAAATCCTCTCATCATTGACTTTCAACTTGTTCAGAGTAGAGAAAGCAAATGTTTTCATTGGAACCATTGTCAACTAACACCCTGGTGACCATAAAATCTTCACATTTTACCGTAAGATAGAGAGCTTTGTTGTGTTCAGTACCTTCCACATGCAACTCGTCATCGGAGAAAGTGACCCTGTTCAGCTCATATATTTTGTTGGCGATATTCTCCAAATGGTTCATTGAAATTTTATCGGGGACATGAGCTTCGTTCAGAATTTTCATCATGGCCCAACGATGCTCCTCTCAATAGATCAACAATGGTAGCAAGGAAATCTGAGTGGGCGTCTTTCTCAGCTGCTCCAGGATGGAGTAATCTTGTACCTTCATTTTTCTCAGAAACTCCTCTGTCTCTTATTCAGTGACTGCTTTCTTTACTAGAACTGGGTTATCTCTGGATGTTTTAGCTTTCCTTAACTATTTCGGGGCAAAGCATCTCCCTGAACGAGTTAATCCGTAGGCCTCATCAACTTCTTCTTTTACTTCCTTTCCCTTATAGGTCACTATCACTCGTTAATAGTTCCACGAGATAGCCTTGGTGTTGACTACTGGTAACTAGATTACAAGCTTGATGATGACCGGGTCCGTATGGACACCTTCTACAATTATGGTAGGCTTATTTACCAAAAATGGCACAACCAATTTTGACTTTTCTTTCATAGCTACAACATCACTTGGGGATCTTTTCTCAACTAGCACAGATGGTTCATCATTTGTCATGCTCATTTTGTTCACGGATTTGACCGGCTTGATCCCGCTAGACCGAATTATCATAACGGATTGTAAGGGTTCTTGGGCTCCCCTCTCCTTGTGTATTATTTCGATTGTGTTTGTTTCCTCATAGGTTGGAAATGGGTTCTGATTGATGTAGGGTGCCTCTGGGATTTGGACTTCAATCCGATTTGTGTCGATGAGCTCCTAGATAGCATTTTTCAAGTGCCAACACTTCTCTGTGTCATGCCCCAGAGTACCATAACAATATGCACAACTCAAGGAGTAATCAAGATTCTTTGGAGGAGGGTTTGGAAATTTTGACTCAAGTGGCCTCAGCATATCCAACTACCTCAATATCTAGAATAAACTAGTATAAGACTCCCCGAACATGGTGAAAGTTTTCTTCTGCTGCAGCCTCTTATTTTTGAACGCTGGATTGGGTCAAAAACTTGGGCCGACAGGGTTTTGGTAGGCTTTTGGGGGTGGGTAAGCATTTTGTAGAGCTGGGTAGGTGCTTTGTGAGGCTAGGGGATGCCATTGTGAGTAGGAAGGAGGTTAAGTATATGACTAGGCGTGGTGGACAGAAATCTGAGGGTCTAGTGATGGGAAATAATATTGGGGTGGATTACATGGGGTACATGTGTAGGTTCGGTGATGAGGTCGAGGATGGGTATAATGGTGTGATGGGCTCCTTGGTCCAAACCACGATCCTGAATCAGCTGTTGCCACATCTTCTTTCTTCTTCTTTCCGCTCACTCCCCTGGTACCATTTTGAATAGCTTGGGCAGTTGCTTTGATGGCCGACTAGCTCATGATTTTGCTTGATTTAAGCCCTTCTTCCACCATGCCACCCATCTTCACTACCTCGTTGAACAACTTGCCCATGGTCGATATCGAATGGCCAAAGTAAGTAGGCTCCAAAGCCTACAGAAAGTATTCCACCATTTTGTCCTCCTCCATTGGAGGGTTAACCCTTGCTGCTTGTTCTCTCTAGCGAAAACCATATTCACTGAAGCTTTCACTGGGCTTCTTCTCAATATTAGTTAAAGACAATCGATCTGGCACAATCTCGATGTTGTACTCGAAATGACGAGCGAAAGCTTGGGCCAAATCATCCCAAGTATACCATCTGTTGTGATCTTGACGAGTGTATCACTCCAGCACGACGCCACTCAGACTCTAACTAATGTATGCCATTAACAGCTCATCTTTTCCACCTGCCCCTCTCATCTTGCTACAGAATCCCCTCAGGTCGGCCACCGGATATCCATGCCCGTCATATAGGTTGGATTTAGGCATCTTGAATCCCACAGGCAACTTAACATCAGGAAATAGACACAAATCTTTATAAGCTACGCTCACCTGGCCTCCTAATCCCTGCATATTTCTGAATGATTGTTCTAGGCTTCTTACCTTCCCGAACACCCCCCCTACTCTTAGCTTTTTGGTGCTTTCTCAGTCTCAACTAGGATATTGAAACGAGGATTGTAGGAGTAATGGTATGGGGCCTTGAAAGTAGGCTCCGAGGGGTAGTATTGGTTATCTAAGGTCTGGAATAAGGGCTCATTGGAGGATCGATAGAGTGTAACGGGTGGGGGTGCTATGAAAATAGGGGTGGCTGGTGGAGGGGGGTATGTGATTGGTTTAGCTGGTGGTGCTTGTGTTTTTAGGAAGTGGTGGAAATGGGGGAAACTTGGAGATGAATCAACAGTGGGAGGTTCTTTGGATTGAACTAGTGGCGGGGCGAAAGCAGGGTTGGAGGGGTGTGATGGTAGTGGATGCCCCTTCAAGCATGCCTGATACATCTCTGCCATTTGGTGTTTCAACTTATGTAACTCCTCTTTCAGATTAGCATCAGAATCTTTCCTCTCCCTTGACGGATAAATAACACTTGCATCTTGTTCGTGGCCAGCCATGATCAACTTATCTTTGGACCTGGTGTTGTACGAGTGAGTTGCCAGAATGCTAAACAAACTAACCACCTACCTGGACTTGATGACAACAAGCAAACTTGTTAGCGATTAAGAGCTTAGCAGATAGGCAAATGCACGTTGGGGATGCAATGCACCTAAGCAGTTAACCATTTACGCTTTGCATGGAACTTGGCACCACATAGGTAAATTTTATGACGGTACATGTAGAGGCACACGCGAGTAGATTTTGTCCAATTAAATAAAAAGATTCTATAAGAAATTCATCGGATATAATCCCTTGGTGAGAATTTAGGAAAAGCAAGTGGGAAATATCAATCCTAGAGTTATAACTCAATTCAAGGGCATAATTATAGAACTTAATTCCACAAGAGTGTAAATAAAAGAATTCATAATGGAGTAGATTCACGAATAGAGCGTCTCATTCAAAGAGTTGATACACGTAATGTTTTGTTATTCAACACCTTGTTAAGGCCATATTTATGAGAACTCTTCAATATGGATGTGCATATACAATGAGTAGAAATTTTGATTTGACTCACTTAACGATGTTAGGTTGATAGGGAAATAGCTAAATCGATGCCCCTCGACTCCACATCTCTAACGTACGTAGGTAACATACTGATATACCACATGATCTGATGGTGCAGAGACATCAATAGGTACAAGGACAGTCCCCAATTAGCGATATGTTTTACTAGTCCTTCCACATCTCAATACATTCTCCTAACAAGTCCTTGGGCAATCCACTCGGACTCAATGGTGGGATCAATCTCTCCTTACATGCTTCAAATTCGCGGATTATGGAATCAAGGTTACCAATCTTGAGAATAAGACTTAGAGAGGAAATTAGCTCCCTAACTTGAGCTCTATTGCACGATTGGAGTATCAAAGAAGGGTGAAATTCCTAAATGTCCAATAGCCTCCAAATTATAGATGTGGTCGACAACACACCGATAAGAAGGACTCTATTAGACACGGCTCCGAGACATCCTAGGACACTTTAAAACATTAGGCTCTGATACCAAGTTTCTCAAGCCCCAAAGTCTGAGACCTGCGCTTAAACCTAGTGAACCCGACCGAGCAAGCCTGTTAGATCTCATTCTACCCAAACTAACTCATGAATAAATTGGAGATGGACTCCATTAATCCAGTTCTATAAACATATCATTAACGATATCCATTTCATTTTCATTGGCAACTTCATTCGCCATATTAAGAGCATTACAAGTTTTATACATCATTGCCAAATATCAATATTTCTATTTTAAATTCCCATGCCCGACACTACCCACAACTTGTCTACGGAGCCTATAACTACAAATAAAGAATAATATGGAAATGCCAGCAACAAGGCCCCGACTATACCTTACACAAATACCAAAATAAGACTCCGGGGAAAAAAACGGCATAAGCCACATAGGGCCCCGAGAGGAAAGGGGCTCACCAATACAGCTTCCGGAAAGTGGATAAGGTGCTACTGGTAGACTGGAGTACCTACTATAGAACCACCTACAATCATAACACGAATGTAGCGCCCCCGGCAAAAGGGACGTCAGTACATTTGAATTGTACTGGTATTTATGAACAAACTTCACCCTAAGTAAAATCAAATAACACACAAGTAACAGATATCAATAGGATCAACAATCAAATTCACGTGAATGTAACAATCAAATCCAAACAAGTTTCACAGTCTCTCCTTTTCCCCTTCAACATTATCACATCAATGATTTCACAATTTTCTCATATTTTCATTTCAATAGTGATTTCGATCACTTTCCACCCTTATTACCTCGGCCACCCTTATTACCTCGGCCACCCTTATTACCTCGGCCACCCTTATCACCACAACCCACACCTTATTACTTCATGTTGTGGCACGCAACCCGATCCCACCAAACAATAACAATTCACAAATAACACAACAACAACAACAACAACAATTCACAAATAACAGCAACCACAATTCTCAAAGAACAACCACAATAATTCACAATAATTTCTGTAACCTTCAATACCATTTCCATCATATTCAACAGCTCATATGCCATTTAAGTCACAACGATAATTGCCCATGACAATCCACATATGATATTACCACAGTTGTTTCAATTGCATCAATTACGATTTCTTTTCATCATTTGTTACACAGCTCTTACCACACAAACACATTCACACATCCACATTTGGCTTGTTGACATTTACTTGCACCATCATATCGGAAGACTTAACGAACAACGTTCAAGGCACATTAATCACAAGAATTCACAAATAGTTTACATAAGTAAACACCTACTTCCATGTCGGCATCCTCAAGCTTTTACAAACTTTGCACATAACAAGATAGGCACATCAAATCACTTCTCACAATCACATGTAACTTGGTGGTATGGAAATCAACCAAGGCAATCAATGCACATATTTTCATACAAGGTACACATACCGTATGCTCGTCACAACAAGGGGATTGTACAAGAGTTAAAGTTAGCCATACATACCTCGTTTAAGCTTTCCATAAGTTACTACAACGTTCCAGAAATTCTAGAAATCCCAATCTACTTTGAGACATAACAAAATTGAACACAAATTAGAAAGGTCTTCATTGTTTCAGCTCATTTGAGCATTTTATCGAATACTAGTTGAGCATCTTAATCTCAAATCTCTTTTCCAAGGTTTTCCTTCATTCCCCAACCAAATCTTTACTTATTTATGTTAAACAATCTTCCCATAAACCTAAGTTGTACATGCATGTATACATAATAGTATTACACCCCATAATCATACCTTAATACCCTACCTTATACTCCAAACTCGAAATAAAAACCTAGGCTATAGAATCTTACCTCTTAGATGAAGAACTTGTGATTAGGCTCTTTGATTCTTGAAGATTGATGCAAGATTGGATGATTTACATGTTTGGTTCCTCCTTCTCTCTCTAGAAATGCTCTCACCTCTATCAAAAATCAATAGAAAATTGTCACGCCCCAAAACCGAGGGACACGACCGGCGCTCAACCGGAGAACCCCAGTCAAGCGGACCTGGAATTGCCTTTCCTATCCCACATGTTACCGCGTGATTCCAATATACATTATTCTCTTGAAATTGCAATTTAAGACTTAAGCATAAACTTACAACTTGAGTTCATTTCTACTTTTTATCATTTCCAACATTTGATACCAAGTACTTGCAGAAATACATACAATATTTACCAACGTGGACCACGATTCCGAACCATATAGTTATTACCCAAAATATTTTCATACACCACCCACATTATGTCTACGGAGCCTCTATGAATACTAGGGACCTAACCAATACTTGACGGTGACAAGGCCCCGACTATACCTTACAATACACAATAAACTCAAAAGAAGGTGGCATGAACCACACATGACCCCAAGAGGAAGTGGGGCTCACCAATGCATTTGATGGGATGGAGAGGAGTGCTACTGTCGGTGGACTGGGGTACCTGCTATAAATCCACCTACAATCATAACACAAATGTAGCGCCCCCGGCAAAAGGGACGTCAGTACATTTGAATTGTACTGGTATGTATAACTAAACACCATATTATTAGAAAAAACTATCAAACAAGAACAAAGAGATCATAAACGTAAATCAAAAGCTTTAACAATCCCTACATCAACAAATAAAAGGGATCACATAGCTTTTACATAATTTCCATACCTCTATGTTGTGTTCCATAGCCCGTCATAGGGTTCATATATCATATTATACAACTATGCATTTCATAGCCCGTCCATAGGTTCCACATTTTATATTATACCCCTATGCGTTTCATAGCCCGTCCATAGGTTCCACATTTTATATTATACCCCTATGCGTTTCATAGCCCGTCCATAGGGTTCACATATCATATTATAAACCTATGCGTTTCATAGCATGTCCATAGGTTCCACATTTTATATTATACCCCTATGCATTTCACAGCCCGTCCATAGGGTTCACATATTATATTATACACCTATGCGTTTCATAGCCCATCCATAGGTTCCACATTTTATATTATACCCCTATACGTTTCATAGCCCGTCCATAGGGTTCACATATCATATTATACAACTATGCGTTTTATAGCCCGTCATATGGTTCACATATCATATTATACACCTATGCATTTCATAGCCCGTCCATAGGTTCCACATTTTATATTATACCCCTATGCATTTCATAGCCCGTCCATAGGGTTCACATATCATATTATACACCTATGCGTTTCATAGCAAGTCCATAGGTTCCACATTTTATATTATACCCCTATGCGTTTCATAGCCCGTCCATAGGGTTCACATATCATATTATACACCTATGCGTTTCATAGCCCGTCCATAGGTTCCGCATTTTATATTATACCCCTATGCGTTTCATAGCCCGTCCATAGGGTTCATATATCATATTATACAACTATGCGTTTCATAGCCCGTCATAGGGTTCACATATCATATTATACACCTATGCGTTTCATAGCCCGTCCATAGGTTCCACATTTTATATTATACCCCTATGCATTTCATAGCCCGTCCATAGGGTTCACATATCAATTAATCGGCACATGGGGCCATAATCATTACAGCATACTTGGCACTAGGCCATATTTCATAACCCAATCTCTTATTTCCCACATTTCACATCATTTCCACATATTTCATATCAATATCAATTTCAACAACAAGCCATTCAATTCAAGATGTCAAGTACACATGAGAGGAACGATGAATCCTCGGCATATACAATATCTCAGAGATCATGCACCTCAAGTTTATTGACAATGGAACTTTAAACACCAGGGGCTCTTCCAAATCAATAGAGGGGGTACACCAACCCGCAATAAAAACACACATCAAAGGCATAAGCAAATAATTACACTAATTATTCTTGAATCCTTCCTTTTCAATCATGACATTATACAATTATAATTCAAGTTCTCGGCACGTTGGCCACACTCTATTTCCCAAATTCATTTGATTACTTCAAACGTCTCTACACATAGAGGATTTCACATAGTTTGTCATAAGATATGCAACTCAATCTCAATTTAAAGTCTTAGCATTTCAATACATGATTCACATTCTTTGTACCCTTTTAAAGTTATCAACAATAGCACTTTGATCATATTGGAATGCATCTTTTACAATTATAGGGTTACAACACCAATTCATGTAAAGTACCAATCACAACAAGAATCAAAGTTCAATCTTACCACATTTACACAACCACTTTCTTCACTTCCAAACATCTTTGTACATTACCAACAATTAGACTCAATCAGTCAAATACTTTTGGTACACATAAGAACAATTTGGAGGATCAACCATAACGAGTTTTCTCACACAATTTGGCATCAAAATCTCAATTTAAACTTGACTTGAAGTCTAGGTATTTTAGCACATAGTTCCCATTATTCACATATCTTCATTTACCAAGAATAACATATTAAACACATTGAGGTACATCCTTCACATATATTCTTGCAACACCCAGATTCTTTGAAATAATGAATACTACATAAATCAAATTCCGGATTTACAACATACACAGGGACACCATGGGAGCTCAATTTCTAAGAAGAGGGAGTTTTAGCCATACATACCTCAAAGATATTTTCCTTAAGTCACTACAACGTTCCGGAAATTCTAGCAATGCCCATCTACTTCGAGACATGACAAAATTGAACACAAATTAGGAATATGTTCATAATTCTAGCTCATTTGAGCATTTTATCAAACACTAGTTGAGCATATTGATTTCAAATCTCTTTTACAAGTTTTCCTTCATTTCCCAACCCAATCTTTACTTATTTATGTTTAACAATCTTCCCACAAACCTAATTTGTAAAAGCATGTATACAAAATACTATTACCCCAAGAATCATACCTCAATAACCCATCTCCTAATCTCTACAACACCAACACAACCTATGTTATGCACCTATGGCTTCCAATCACCATCCCAAGAGTTCTAATGTACATGTCATACATAAATAATCACCATAGAGTAGTTAGAGATGATAGACATACCGCTTGTAGTAAGAATCTTGAGAATTCCCACTTGAAGTGTTCTCGGTCAATTTAGGGATTTGAAGGAAGATCTAAGGATTTTCAAGATTAATCCTTGTTAATATAAGTCGTTAGGAGTAGTAATCAACTCCAAATACTCCGATAATCTTACCTTGGATAATAGTAATGAAGTTTGGGATGAAATCCCCTTGAGAGAGCAAGTCTTAACCCCAAAAATGACTTGGGAACTCTCTAGACCGGTCTTGGGGTATTAAAAACCTTCCAGGAGCGCGAACTTGCGCATAGTTCGTGCGTTGTTCCTGCGTCGGGATTAGAATACTCAGCAAAAACGCGTGAACTCGCGAGCTCGCGCAAAGTTCGCGCACTGTTTGCGCAAGTGACACCTGACTAGTAGAATGGTCATAACTTTCTGTATACCCCTTCCAATGATGAACGGTTTGTTGATTTGAAAACTAGACTCAAAGGGCTTTAATTGGATAGGTTGTTCCTCACACAAATCCTTATATAACCGGAGATATGATCGTTCCAAGTGAGGTATTGTGCGCACTCATTTACAAATTTCGTCTAATATGAAATTTTCCAACTTGGCTTAGACTTAGCCCACTCCTTAGACCCCAAATCACTTATAATAAGACTTATACATTTATTACCATATCCAATTGATATCCATAATATCATAAATCCTTATTTGCACATGAAATAAAATAATTTAGCCTACCTTGGCACGACGAAATCTGAAGTTACTCGGAAAAAAGAATTTTCGGGGCCTTACAAAAATGATCACAAATGAAGCCCCAAAGTCTATATATTAAAATGGGATCGGGTTATAATATTTAGAAAATTAACCCTCCGATGTCAAGTATGTGATCGCAGAACGGACCACAAAATGACAATGCTGGCCGCAGATGCGTCGCAGAACTCGTTGCCCAGAACTGGGCTGTTCTGCTTCATTCTGCGACCATTCTACGATCGCAGAATGGTTTTACGGTTCCCAGAGTTAAATCTGCGATCGCAAATTTCACTGCAGAATTGCATTTTTCCAGCTTTTGGTAATTTGATCATAACTTTGTGTAGGAATGTCCAAATGACGAACAGTTTGAAGCGTTGGAAACTATCATAACTTTCATTTGATAGGTTATCCATCACCTAAAACCATCTAGATATTTAGATATGCTCGTTCAAAATATGGACTAGTGCAAGATCATTGGGAATTTTAGCCTATTATGATCTTTTTTAATTTTTCTTAGACTTAGGCCTTTCCTTGGTCCCCAAATTACTTACCATAAGACTTATTCACATATTTACCAAATCCAATGGATGTACACCATGTTAATAGCACATAAAAATATTATAATAAGCCTATGTGACACCGCGAAATCCTAAATTACTTCGCAAAATTTTCTGGGGCCTTACACTGCATGTGTGGTGCCGTAGAAGCATTTAAGTGGCCGTAGAAGCGAGTTTAGGCCAAGCTCCAGGATTTCGCAGATGTGATTCGGTTTTCGCAGATGCAGTGCCGCAGATGTGGTCCATCCCATTTAGTGACTTTTCGCACATGCGATGCGTTCTTCCGCATGTGTAGGACTACAAATGTGGAAACAGCTGGACATAAATCTGAAATTTCGAGGGTTAGTTTCAAAAGTTGGAAATTTTGATTTGGGAGCTCGGGATAGGAGATTTTGATAGGGATTTTCTCCGAGTGTTTTGGGTAAGTGATTCTTACGTTTTTGTTGTTTTCCACAAATCTATGCTTAAATTCATCCTTCAAATTCGAATTTTGGGTGGAAAAATTGATGAAAAGGTGGAAAAGGTTCTTAGACCTAACAATTGAATTTGGATCACGAATTTGATGTCAGATTGGGATAATTTTGATATAAATAAACTCGTGAGAGTATGAAGATTCTATAAATGCAAATTTTACCTGATTCTGAGATGTAGGCCCGAGGTTTTTTTGGTCATTTTACCTAATTTTGCGTATTAGCTTAGACTTTAATTGTACAATCAGTTCCTTAAAGTATTATTTGAAATATGAAATTGAATTGAATAGATTTGGGCCATTTGGAGTCGAGTACTCATGGCAAAAGCGTGGTTTCAAGTTGATTATTGAGTTGATTCGAGGTAAGTGGCTTGCCTAACCTTGTGTGGGGGACTTTCCCCTTAGGATTGGTATTGTGAAAATTGAAATGCGTTTTACGTGAAGTGACGAGCACGTACTTGTGCTAATTATTGAAAATCCGGTTTTTATTAAGTAACTGAAATTGTGTTTTCCATTTCTAATTGTTCTACTTGCACTTTTAAACCTGCTGTTAGCTTATAGAAGCATGTCTAATTGTCTTAACTACTTTATTTGCTTTAACTGAATTATTTGTATTACGTGAAGCATGCTGGGTTAGAACTGCCTATGATACCGAGTTATGAAGATGTGTTTAATTGAGCATTCCTTGTGCTATTGTTGTGTATTTTACTTTGGGACTACCGGATGGCATCCCGGGAGGCCCCCTGTACGCATTTGCTATTTGAGATAAATTTTGGAATACCAAGAGATCCCTAAACTATATTGAGGATACCAAGAGATCCTCGGGATACCAAGAGATCCCTATCATACATTGAGGATACTGAGAGATCCTCGAGATACCAAGATATCCCTATCATACATTGAGAATACCGAAAGATCCTCGGGATAACAAGAGATCCCTAACGTACATTGAGGATACCACGAGATCCTAGCATATATTGAGGATAACGAGAGATCTTCGGGATACCAAGAGATCCTTAACATACATCGAGGATACTAAAATATTCCTAGCATACATTGAGGGTACCAAGAGATCCCTAGCATACATTGAGGATACAAAGAGATCCTCGGGATACCAAGAGATCCCTGGCATATATTGAGGGTACTAAGGATCCTCAGGATACTAAGAGATCCCCGGTTATTACCTTTGTGAAAAGTGGCATTTCCTTATGTATGTTTTGTCTTGGTTTCAGTTGTTGTTATCCTTATTATCCTATATTAATTCTTACTGTTAGTTTCAACTATACTACTTATCTTATTCTGTTATACCTGATATTTCATTTAATCTCAGTAGGGCCCTGACCTTCCTCGTCACTGCCCGACCGAGGTTAGGATTGGCACTTACTGAGTACCGATGTGGTGTACTCATGCCCTTTCTGCGCATGTTTTTCATGTGCAGATCCAAGTACTTCATTTTAGTCCTAACACCATTGAGGTGAGGCGACTTCTCCAGAGACTTTGAGGTATATCTGACGCGTTCGCAAACCGAGTATTCCCTTTCCATTCTAGCTTATAGTGATAGCCATTCTATCTTTTCTGTTGATATAGACATTCCGGAGTTAGAGCATGTTGGTTATATTCGTAGCTTGTGATTCTTGGGTTTCTGTGTTTTAGGAGAGATATATTAGATTTGAGAGTTATATTTTGTATGTCGAGCGATACTTTTAAATGATGATTTATTGCATTAATTCTGTTTTAAATTGTTTTCTTCTGCAAATGGGTTTATTTTCCGCGTTTCAGGCTTACCTAGTCATAGAGATTAAGTGCCATCACGATGGTTCACAGAGGGCTAACCAGGGTCATGAAAAGTTGGTATCAGAGATCTTGGTTTATAGGAGTCATGAATCATAAGCCAGTATATTAGAGTCTCGTGGATCGGTACGGAGACGCTTGTACTTATCTGTGAGCGGCTATGTAACCGTTAGGAAAATTCCACTTCATTTGATTGCCCTGTCGTGTGAGATTTTTAACATCATAATCTTAAACCTCTGTCTTCCATTCTTTCACAGATGGTGAGGACACGTGCTACCAAAGATGATCAGGCACCCGCTCCCTCTGCGAGAGGCATCAGAGGTCGGGGCCGGGGTAAAGACCGAGGACGCGCACGCGGTGCAACCTGAGCACCCGCACGAGTTGCCACCGAGGACTCACCAGTAGTTCCAGTCAAAGCCCAGGTACCGGGTACACCTATTGCTACTATTACTCCAGCACTTCAGGAGACATTAGCATAGTTCCTGACAATATTTGGTACATTAGTCCAGGTGGGGTTGATTCAGGTTGTACCAACTACTTCATAGATTAGGGAAGGGACCCAGAATTATTCCAACCCCACTCCAGAGAAGTGATTTTCTCATTGATCGGGTTCCAGGTGTCATAGCGACACAGTCTGTGGTCCTAGTTCAGCGGGTGGTGAGGACCTCTCGCCGAGTAGATGGTAGGTGGGTCCAGGAGATAGAGGACAAACAAGGTTAGGAGAGAGAGTATAGGTTAGTGAGGAAACCTTGTAGACTGGGAGACCTACTGGTCCTTACTTTGGAGGAAGAGTAGTGCATGGTAGAGGTTTTTTGGTTCAACCAGCTTAGTTTACATCTTAGATTTCACATAGTGTTTTAGGTGTTAAGGGGTCTTAGAGTACCCATACCGTACAGTTCCCACTACCACGTCCTACCAGAGCTTGTTTTGACTGTGGTGACACACGCCATGTGGTGAGGGATTGACCTAGACTTGGGTGAAGTACACCTCCATAGACTTCTCAGCCACAGCGTGCTCCAGAGAGTTCTCAGGCTATAATTACATCACCCGGTACTACCCCACCTACTTAGCCAGCTAGAGGGGAAGGCCAAGCCATATACTATGCCCTTCCTGCCTGTATCGAGGCTGTTGCCTCCGATTTTATCATCACATGTATTGTCCTGGATTATCACAGAGATGCATCGGTTCTATTTGATCCAGGCTCCACCTATTCTTGTGTGTCTTCTTATTTTGCTCTGCATTTGGGTGTATCTTAGGATTCTTTGAGTTCCCCTATTTATGTTTCTACTCCTATAGGATATTCTCTTAATGTGGACCGTGTTTAGTTATTATCTTTTATTGCTTTTAGTGGTTTTGAGACCAGAGCAGATTTATTGTTGCTCAACATAGTTGATTTAGATATTATCTTAGGCATGGACTGGTTGTGGCCCTATTATGCTATTCTTGATTGTCATGCCAAAACTGTGACACTGGCTATGCCAGGTGTACCGCGTATTGAATGGAAGGGTGCTTTAGATCACACACAGTAGAGTTATTTCCTTCCTTAAGGCTCAGCGTATGGTTGATAAGGGGTGTGACACGTATCTAGCTTATGTGAGAGATGTCAGTATTGATACCTCTTTCTGTTGATTCAATCCAGTAGTACAAGATTTTTCCGATGTATTTCCAGCTGATCTTCCATGTATGCTGCCTGATAGAGATATTGATTTTGGCATTGATCTGTTGTCGGGAACTGAGCCCATTTATATTCCTCCGTATCATTTGGCACCTCCTGAGTTGAAGGATTTGAAGGATCAATCACAGGAATTTCTTGATAAGGGTTTTACTTGGCCCAGTGTATCAGCTTGGGGTGCTCTTATTTTCGTGAAGAAAAATGGTGGTTCTATGCGTATGTGTATTGATTATCGCCAGTTGAATAAGGTTACAGTGAAGAACTGTTGTCCTTTTCCGCGTATCGATGATCTATTTGACCATCTTCAGGGTGCAGAGGTGTTTTCTAAGACTGACTTGCGCTCAGGTTATCATCAGTTGAAGATTCGGGAGCCAAATATCCTGAAGACTGCTTTTATGACTCGGTATAGTCATTACGAGTTCCTTGTTATGTTATTTGGGCTGACCAATGCCCATCAACCTTTATGCATTTGATGCACAGTGTGTTCCGACCGTATATTGACTCGTTCGTCATTGTCTTTATTGATGATATTCTGCTGCATTCCCGGAGTTGGGAAGATCATGAGCATCACCTTAGGACTGTGCTTCAAACTCTGAGAGAGTAGAAGTTATATGCTAAGTTCTCGAAATGTGAGTTTTGGTTAGATTCATTGGCATTCTTAGGCCACAGGGTATCGAGTTAGGGTATTCAGGTGGATCTGAAGAAGATAGAGGCCGTGCAGAGTTGGACCAGACCATCTTCAGCTACAAAGATTCGCAGTTTCCTTGGCGAGGGCAGAGTATTGAGGATGCAGGGTCGGTTCTGTGTACCCAATGTTGATGGGCTTCGAGAGTTGATTCTAGATGATGCCCAAAGTTTGCGGTATTTCATTCATCCTGGTGCCTTGAAGATGTACCATGATTTGAGACAACACTATTGGTGGAGGCGAATGAAGAAAGTGATAGTTTGGCTTGTAGCTCGGTGCCTCAACTTTCAGCAGGTGGAGTATGAGCACCAGAGACTGGGTGGTTTGCCACAATAGATAGAGATTTTGGTGTGGAAGTGAGAGCGTATCACCATGGACTTCGTAGTTGGGCTCCCGCGGACATTGAGAAAGTTTGATGCTATTTGGGTGATTGTGGATCGGCTGATCAAGTCCGCTCACTTTATCCCTGTGAGTACTACTTATTCTTCGGAGTGGTTGGCGGATCTCTATATCTGGAGATTGTTCATCTGTATGGTATTTCGGTTTCCATAATTTTAGATCGAGGCACTCAGTTCAAATCACGGTTCTAGAGGGCCGTTCAGCAGGAGTTGGGTACTCGGGTAGAGTTGAGTACAACATTTTACCCTCAGACGGACGGATAGTCCGAGCGCACTATTTAGATTCTTGACGATATGCTCTCTGCATGTGTGATCGAATTTGGAGGGTCTTGTGATTAGTTCTTGCCATTGGTGGAGTTTGTATACAACAACAACTATCAGCACCAGCATTCTGATGGCGCCGTATGAGGCTTTATATGGTAGGCGGTGTAGATCTCTGGTGGGTTGGTTCGAGCTGGGTGAGGCTAGATTATTGGGCATAGACTTAGTTAAGGATGCTTTGGATAAGGTTAAGGTGATTCAGGATAAACTCCATACATCCCAGTCCATATAGAAGATCTATGCGGACCGGAAGGTTCGTGATGTTTCGTATATGGTTGGAGAGCGGGTTCTGCTTTAGGTTTTGCGTAAGAAAGGGCGTTATGGGGTTTGGGAATAAAGGGAAGTTTAGTCCGAGGTTTATTATCCCTTTTGAGATATTGAGGCGAGTTAGAGAGGTTGCTTATGAGCTTGCCTTACCTCCCAGCATGGCAAGAGTTCATCCGGTATTTCATGTTTCGATGCTCCAGAGGTATCACAGTGATACACAGCACGTGTTGGATTTCAGGTCAGTCTAGTTGGACAAGGATCTATCCTATGTTCAGGAGTCTGTGGAAATATTGGACAGGTAGGTTAGAAAGCTGAGGTCAAAGAACATTGCGTTAGTGAAGGTTCAGTAGCGGGGTCAGCCGGTCGAGAAGGCAACCTGGGAGATCGAGTAGGATATGTGCAGCCGTTACCCTCATCATCTCACTACTTCAGGTATATATCTATGCTCGTTCAAGAATGAATGAATGTTTATGTTTATGAGGATGTGACGACCTGACCGGTCATCTTAAGAATAATGCCCCAATCCCCTATTAACTACTTCCCCCAAGTTTATTTCTGCTATTTCGATTTGTTGGGATGTTTGGCTTTCAGTTTCAGAGAGTTTTGGGACACTTAGTCCCTAAGTGAGAGATTAAGTGTTGGAAAGTTAACCGTTGTCGGAACAGTGTGAAGATGGCCTCGAAATGGAAATCCGATAGTTCTATAAGCTCTGTTAGGTGATTTCAAGCTTAGGGGCGTGATCAGATTGTGTTTTGGAGGTCTGTAGCAAATTTAGGCTTGAAATACCGAAAGTCCATTTTTTGATGTTTCCGGTCTGATAGTGAGATTTTTACCCGAGGGTCGAAATGAAATTCTGAAAGTTGGAGTAGCTTCGTAGGGTTGAATGTGATGTGTGTGCAAAATTTCAGGTAATTCGGACAAGGTTTGATAGACTTTTTGATCGAAAGCGTATTTTTGTGAAATTTGGAGTTCTAAGTCTTAAAACCATGGTTAATTAGAGGTTTCGATGTTGTTTTAGGTGTTTTAAGGATTGATACAAGTTTGAGTTGTGGTTTTAGACTTGTTGGTGCCTTTGGTTGAGGTCACGGGGGCCTCGGGATGATTTCAGATGGTTGACGGAAGGATTTTTTGGAGTTAGAGTTGCAGCTTCAGCTGCAAGTTCTGTCATAACCACACCTGTGGTTTGGGTCCCGCATGTGCGGCGCCGCAGAAATGGCTAAGTGGCCGCACAAGCGAGTTTGGGCCAAGCTCCAGGATTTTGCAAATGTGGTTGGGTTTTTGCACATGCAATGTCGCAGATGCAGCCAATAGACCGCAGATGTGGCCCAGCCTGTTAAATGACTTTTCGCACCTACGATGCATTCTTCCACACGTGCGGGAGCGAGATGTGCTCCCTTGACTGATGATGCGGAAACAGTTGGACAAAAATATAAAATTTTGAGGGTTAGTTTCAAAAGTTGGAAAATTGATTTGGAAGCTCGGGATAGGCGATTTTGAGAGGGATTTTCAGCGGGTGTTTTGTGTTAGTGATTCTTACTCGTTTTGGTTGTTTTCCACAAATCTATGCTTAAATTCATCCTTTAAATTAGAATTTGGGGTGGAAAAATTGAATATAAGTTGGAAAAGGTTCTTAGACCTAACAATTGAATTTGGATCACGAGTTTGATGTCAGATTGGGATAATTTTGATATAAATGAACTAGCGAGAGTGTGAGGATTCTAGAAATGCAAATTTTACCCAATTCCGAGATGTGGTTCCGAGGGGCATTTTGGTCATTTTACAAAATTTTGCGTATTTGATTAAAATTTAATTGTTGAATCAGTTACTTGAAGTATTATTTACAGTATGACATTGAATTAAACAGATTTGGGCCATTTGGAGTCAAGTACTCATGGCAAGAGCGTGGTTTCGGGTTGATTATGGAGTCGGTTCGACGTAAGTGGCTTGCCTAACCTTGTGTGGGGGACTTTCCCCTTAGTATTGGTATTGTAATAATTGAAATTCCTTGTACGTGAGGTGACGAGCGTGTACTTGTGCTAATTATTGAAAATCTAATTTTTATTAAGTAACTTTAATTGAGTTTTTCCTTTCTAATTATTATACTTGCACTTTTAAACCTGTTGTTAGCTTAGATAAGCATGTCTAATTGTCTTAATTACTTTATTGGCTTTAACTCCCTTATTTGTATTACGTGAAGCATGCTAGGTTAGAACTGCCTGTGTTACCGTGTTATGAAGTTGAGTTTATTTGAGTATTCCTTGTGTTATTGTTGTTTGTATTACTTTGGGACTACGAGACGGCATCCCAGGAGGCCCCCTATACGCATTTAGGATTTGAGCTTAAGTTCGGGAAACTAAGAAATCCCTAGCATATATTGAGGATACTGAGAGATCCTGGGGATACCAAGAGATCCCTATCATACATTGAGGATACCGAGTGATCCTCGGGATACCAAGAGATTCCTAACATACATTAGGATACCAAAAGATCCCTAGCATATATTGAGGATACCGAGAGATCCTCGGGATACCAAGAGATCTCGAACATACATCGAGGATACCAAGAGACCCCTATCATACATTGAGGGTACCAAGAGATCCTCAGTATACCAAGAGATCCCTATCATACATTAAGGATACCAAAAGATCCCTATCGAGGGTACTAAGGGATCCTCGGGATACTGAGAGTTCCACGGTTATTACCTTTGTGAAGAGTGGCATTTCCTTGTTATTGTTTTATCTTGGTTTCAGTTGTTCTTATCCTTATTATCCTGCATTAATTCTTACTGTTAGTTTCAACTGTACTGCTTATCTTATTCTTTTATACCTGATATTTCATTTAATCTCAGTAGGGCCCTGACCTTCCTCGTCACTACCCGACCGAGGTTAGGCTTGGCACTTACTGAGCCAATATGGTGTACTCATACCCTTTCTGAGCATGTATTTCATGTACAGATCCAAGTACTTTGTTTCAGTCCTACCACCCTTAAGGCAAGGCGACTGCTCCAGAGACTTCGAGGTATATCTACCGCTTTCGCAGACCGAGGAGTCCCTTTCCATTCTATATTCTAGTGATAACCCTTCTATCTTTTCTGATGATGTAGACATTCCGGAGTTAGAGCATGTGGGTTATATTTGTAGCTTGTGATTCATGGGTTTTCGGGTTTTGGGAGAGATATATTAGATTTGAGAGTTATATTTAGTATGTCGAGCGACACTTTTAAATGATGATTTATTACATTAATTCTGTTTTAAATTGTTTTATTCCGCAAATTGGTTTATCTTCCTCTTTTTAGGCTTACCTAGTCATAGAGACTAAGTGCCGTCATGATGGTTCCATAGGTCGAACCGGGGTCATGACACTAGCGGGTGCTCTTATTTAAAAAACTGATTTGAATTAAACAAAAGTTATTAGTTACGAACATATTTTGGGGTATATGTATTTTAATCACTTTTTGGGCCGGTAGTGGCCAATTAGCAAAGGCTTAATCAACCTTGAAACTGCGTTGGGCTCAAAATTAGGCCCGAAAGTGAAATAAATTCAAAGGCCTCGATAGGCCTGATTTTTAACCAAAAGTCGGCTCACATTGAGCTTGTATTAGGCGGGCCCAATTACAACCATTTAGTAGCTGGTCCTATCTACCCTTTACGTTTTAAGCTTACCCATTTGCCAAAAAGAATTGCAGAAATGATTCACTTTGTTATAGGAAAATCACGAACACAAGTTTCAAAAATACATTCCAAATTCGAAGATTAATTGCACTAACATGATTTGTAAGGCATAAAATACATACATTCACATTATATATGTACAAAAGAAACATTATAAGGTGTAGTGCCCAGGCCCATGAAAAATTTAACCCAGCAGTGCCTGCTAGATGAGTTCTATCATTGGAACTTGAAAGCTTGATATAATTAAACCCCGCAGATTTGGGCCTGAGTGCTTGCCTGGCCGACCAGTTTTGTAGGCACCAAAATCTCAAAGGGTGACAAATTCAACATTATAAAATCAACCATACCTATATCTAACTATAACATGCTAAAATATTACAACAATGTTAATTTCTAAAATAACTATTTTTCTATACAAATAAGATGCCTAAATCCAAACATCATTTGTCCCGAGATTTAAACTTCAAACATTTCAAAATCTGCTATTGCTGACTAACTACAACTAGTGAGTTGCGATTTAAGCTATAACCAATGAACCTAAACATGTACATTAGTACTTCTTTCAACTTCCATTCGAACACTAATCCTTATTCAACATACTCCTGGTATGTGTATTGTCCACTTCTCCAATCAATTCCTGTGATTTACAAGGATAAAAGCCATTGAACATTCCTTGTGCATTAGATTGGCCGTGAGCAGCACCAAATGAGTGAAACAACATGTCATAATTATTTATTACTACATAATCAATGCTTAACAATGGGTTACCAAATTTTACAATATAAATTACTCCTCAATGGACACCATATCTATCCTAGTTTATACTTTTAATCTAAGATGGAAAACGAGATCACTAGTGAATCATAGAAAGAAGTTGTAAGCAGACATGATAGTCAACCCACCAAGAACACATATAATTTAGGCATGGTCATACATTCAATAATTCAAACTCTCATTTTATATTCTAAGGAGATTTACATGGGAGTTTCACATACCTGAGTGTAGAAACAACAACCAAAAGACCAACTAAAGGTCAGAAAACAGAAGATTGAATTTCAGCAATAATGACCAAACAGAAACAGACCAGGGAAAACAACAGTATATCACCCCCACAAACATCAGTATCAAACCATAACTTGACTTCAAAACCAGTACTCAAAAAAAATATTCCTTCCAAATCTTGTGAAGAGAAAATAGGAAAAAACTAGGACTGGATCTTTGTTTCAGAGAAATTTTAGGTATGTATACTAATGATAGTGTGTGTGTGAATGGGGGAATGCTTTCCATTGACAAAGTGTTTTAAGATGGAATCAAAAGAGCATATTCTAACATAAATTCTGAATTTTCAGGATAGTACATCATCTTGACAGAGGATAAAATGTCCAGCTATCCATTTTCAGCATCTTTTAAAACCAATTTGGACAGTTGGTACACTTCTAGAACTTTCTTCTTTTAGATATTTATTTTTTAAAGTTTGCAATTCCCCTAAATTTCCTTTTAGTTTAATTAGGTCCCTATAATTTTACAGCGATTCACAAGTCAAGGAAAACATGGGTAAAACCAAAAGGGATCTAAAAATCCAAATCGAAATGACAAACAGAAATACGATAATGCAATTTAAACCTAAAAACTATACTAATCCGTTAATGGAAATTCTTATCTAATTAACCCTACACAAAACTGAATTTAAACTATCACAGATGGCAACACATAGTGACAAACAAAGAAACAATCATGGCAATGCAAACGAAACCTAGTAATTAACCCTAATTCATCTAAACGTTGGTGCAATTATACAAGATATGTGATTAACCTAATTAAAATTCAACATGCCTGAACAATTCTAACAATAAACTAAAAATGAACTCAAATACTAATTAACCTAAAGAACTTAACTAAACATATAATGCATGTAAGATCAAAGCAGGAGTAAAACAAAAAAGACCAGGAATCAGGAGATGTACCTAAAGAAACTGCCAACTCAGAAAAGTTTTTTTTTTTCAAAATAAAATAAAAAACACGTTAATCAATCGTGTTGGCTGAGAACGATCAATTAACGTATGGTTTAATCTCAATCGAGTCTTGAAACTTGAAGGGAATAGAATTAATATCGGTACACATGACAATCTAGGGTTTTCTAGAATCTGAAGAAATTAAAAGGAAAATTTAGGAGCAATGGTGGTGGGATGGTAGTGATGGAAGGCTGTGGGTTACTTGGTATGATTTTCGGGGTCTTTCGGGTGTTTTAGGGTTTGAGGTCGGAGTCTTAGATGTGAAATTGGAGCGGTTTGAGAAAGATTCGAAGGAATTTATTTGGGGATTTGGAAAGGGGAGGGGACGGGGGTTGACTAGTAAAAATTTGGGGAGGTTTGGAGTGTTACCGCCGCCGTGCAGCGATTTCCGGCGGCGGAGCCGGTGAGGGAACAAGGGGACAGCTTGGGTTTCAAAAGAAATGGGGATGAGGGTGAAATGTGGGGAGTTCAATGTGGGGTCTGGAGTTCGGACACTTATAAATGAATTGAAAGGCTCGTTCTCAGCCGTTAGATCATGGGAGATCAACGGCTGAGATTAAAAACTAGCAAACAATGTTGTTTCACTTTATCAGCGGTGGACTAGGTAAGCTGGTGGTTTGGGTTTGGACCTGGGTAATTTGGGGGGAAATTTGGGCCGGTTTGGTGTAAAAATTAACCCAAATTAAAATTAAAACCCCCTTTCTTCAATTACCCCTTTTATTTCTTTTTTCCTTTGTTTTTTTCTTTTTCTTTTCCTTTAATTAAAAATTCTAAATTAATCCAAATTGTAAACTTAAGCCAATTATCTAATTATAAATTTTAAACAATTACTTGATCCTAAACTAAAGGAGAAAAATCACTAATCCAAGAATTAAAAATAAAAATTTAAAAATGAGCCATTTGTTGTGATTTTCATTTTCAATAAAACAAATAATTAACTAACTAATCCTAGAAATATAAAAATAAAATCTAAATACAACGCATGGTATTTGTGATATTTTTAAATTATTTTTAACAAATAAAAACATGCAAAAAAATACAAACAATTATTAAAATCCTACAAAATATTATAAAATGGCAAATAATTGGAAAAAATCTATTTTCTTTGATTTTATAGAAGTATTTCACGTAGGAAAAAAATCACATGCTCACGATGGCTCACTTTTATGTTTTTTGTACTTGATTTTTACTTTTACGTTTACTTTTTTCGTTTTTACTTGACTTGATTAGAGTGGCCACTTTATTGTTTCTTCTATTTTTTAAATTTTACTCAATTTTATTGAATTGATCCCCCTTTTAATTTGTCTCATTCTTTTTGACATAATGTCATTGAGGTGTCCTACTTTTTATTTTCATTTTTGTTTACGTCATTTAGTTATAGAGTGATGATGTCTCCACTTTGTTAGTTTTTGTTTCTATGTTTTTCACTTGATTGCTTTAAAATAATAACTTCTTTCTTCTTATTGTATTCAAACATAAGTATAGTATTATTATTATTTTACAAATTCGAGGAGTTGGAGATTTGTTTCACTTTTTATTATTACATAAATTTATGTGATGATTATTTGTTTGTATATAAAATTAATTAATAAAATATTACATCAATATTTTTAGTCTAATATATAACTTTCCTAAATTGCCTTGAAAAGGATTACTTTTTTTATAGAACAACATCAACTTATATTAGAACACATGTATATTTTCATCTTGCTTTATATTTAACAAATACTGTGAGCACGTGTGTTTTTTCCTATTCAAAATACTCCTATAAAAACAAAGAAATAGATTTTTTTCAATTATTTATCATTTTATAGGATTTTTTGTAGGATTTTATTAATCGTTTGTATTTTTGTGCACGTTTAATTTTTATAAAAAAATATTAACCCCCCTCCCCCCAAAATATAAAAAAAATACCATGCATTGCATTTAGATTTTTTTTATATGATGTTAGGATTAATTATTTAATTAATTGCTTTATTAAAATAAAAATCACAAAAACTAGTTCATTTTTACATTTTAGTTTTTAATTTTAGATTAGTGATTTTTCTCTTTTAATTTAGGATCAGCTAATTATTATAAATGTTGTAATTAGATAATTAGCTTAATTTTACAATTTTAATTAATTTAAAAATTTGATTTAGGGATTTTAATTAAATAAAAAAATAAAAAAACAAAAGAAACATAAATAAGAAAAGAAATTGGAAAGGAAAGGGGCCTAACTTGAAATTGGGGCAATTTCAATCCCACACGCATCCAAAATCCAGCCCACTCCCAAGCCTACGCGGTCAAGTTCCCCCACCCTTCTAACACGACTCTGTTTCACCATATCCCAACCACAACCGTTGGATCCCTATGAACCAATGATTCGGAACTAGGCACCCTTGTGTATAAATTGTCCTAACTCAGTCCTCGTCCTCTTCGTCGTTAACAGCAGGGGACCGGGTGGAATGACGTTGTAGAGTAATAAAGCCCCGGTAATGTAGAGGCCGATATAACCTAACGAGATGGCTAAGGGTGAATTCAAGCCCAGACTTATCCACAAAGTACCTTATCATCAAGACTATCTTCCAAAAGGATGGGTGAGCCTGCACCAGGGTAACCTGATACCTCCTACAGAACTCAAGCAAGACCCTGTTAGGGGAGCCTAACGTAAAGGGATACGAATACACGTTTAAAAAACCCTCAACATGGGTCATGATGCTCTCCTCCGGGGAAGGTACCTGCAGTACTACTTCTTCTTCCCATCCGCAGTCTTTCCTAATCATCTCGAGGTGTTCCTCCCCTATTAAGGAGATAAACCTAGATGCATTATCCCGTTGACCTTGAATGTTGGGAAGTCTCTCCAACATAAAGTCTCTCCTCAAGACAAAGCACCTCGAGGTCAGCTCACCTTATACCGGTAGTGTACCATCGACCGAACGCAGGACATAGGTAGAACTCTCCTCTCCTTGATGAACGAATTTCGATGTAAAAGCCATGGCTATGGTAAAATAAGAAGCGGAAGGTGAAGATTTGGGAGAAGGCTTTGAGTTAAAATGACGAGAGAACTAGGACAAAGAACAAAAGCTCTATGAGAAGGATAGTAACCCACTGTAGTAGAATCCCCAGTTAAGAAATGAGAGAACACATATATAGAGGCAAACGACGATTGTTCGCCTATATAGAATACCAATTAGGTTTGGCCATGATAGCACCACTTTTTGAGAAATATATAGTTGGAACCACCCTGGGGGCCCCACTACCCTGTCGTATGAATAATGTTGTCCCGCGGTGCTCGGGAAATATTAAGACCTTGAGTGTCTCTTCTATTGTAAGCATCGACTCCAAAGAAGCCATCGACCTAACCTCGAGATGGTACCCGATCTCGACAGTCCCAATTGCCCCCAAATATGAACTCCTAAGAGTTGACATCAAAATTCAAAAGCTGAATTCCGCATGATTGCTGAAAAATAAATAATGCAAGATTGGAAACGAAAAAACATTACGAAAAATATGTCTATAAGGGGCACCTTTATAAGACATGTTTCCCCAAGAATACATACACAAAAAGAAAAATAAATAGAAAGGTCACGCCGGCCTACTCTTCATCGTCTCTTCCTTCTAAACCATCTCCGGATCTTCATACAAAGTGACTAAGAGTGGCAATTCTTCCTCCAAATCTCGGGTCTCCTCTATCTTAGCTGAGAGATTGGAACCTTCAGCAATTGCTTCATCTAAGGCTTGCCTCCTTTCCTTCGCGCGAGCGTAAGTGACAGTCCAAGCCATCTTCTGCTTGGCCTCCTCTGATATCTCTTGGGCCAGCTGATTTGCGGTAGCGACATCGCTTAGATATGTAGCGGCATTCTCTTCGACCTCGGACTTGGACGCAGATAACGCAGAAACCTCCTCTCAAGTTTTTCGGAGAAGACCCTGGGTCGATGACAACTTCGAGGTCACGACCTCATTTTTCCTCCTCAACTCGAGGATCTCCATATTCATAGCAGCAACTTCTTCCCAAAGTCGCTCCATGAGAACATCCTTCTATCCGATCTGCAAAGGAAAAGATAAGTTAGTAAACATCAAATTGAGAGAATGGCGAACGAATTTATGAATAACAAATTACCTGCTCAGCAAGGCCTGCCTTTTCTAGGAGCACTCCCTCCAAAATCGCCCGAAGCTTGCTTAACTCCTCCTCCTTTCGGGCAGACGAGGCCTCCGACTACTACAGTCATAAGGAGAGCTTCTCAAGCTACTTTCCACGGCATGAAATCTCATCTTGGATCCTAGAGAATGCGTGATCATACATGTCCTTAGACTACAACAAAATAGAAGATTCATAAAAACGAGGAAAACTTCTTAAGACTAGAAAAGTGTACATAAAGAGCTAACATCATCAAGGAAGTTTCCAAGCTCATCTCCCCCCTTGAGAGGACCCTGCACACTGGTAGCCTTTAGGTCCTCAGCGTCCCTTAATTCTCTGGGTGAGAACCAAGGACCCAAATTAGGGCCACCCAAGGCATCAATATCACCAAGAGGCAAATTCTGTCCCCGAAAAGCTCAGTGCCCGGACTCTTTGGAACTAGCAGCACTGTCTCCTCGATCAGATATACACCACGTCCGACTAGGGACTCAGGGACCGCGTTCGTACACTCCTTGAGGTTCTCCACCTCACGGGATCGACCTGAATCGATTGTTCTTGATTCAGCGGCATTTGGTCATGACGCATGCGGGACATCCGTGCCCAACCTTGTCCTTTGTACCAAATGATACTCATGATCATCATTATCTTCATCCCCAGTACTGGGACTTGATCCAAATGCTGAAGCCAAGGTCCTAGAAATAGCCCGAGGCCTGTGTGACTTTGGTTTCTTTGCCACAGGAGGATCAATAGCTGCCTTTTTCTGTTTCTTTTGCCCTTATCAAGCTTCAGAGCCTCTACCTCGCCGTCGCGAGGCAGTCTCATCAGCACTCTATCACCAAGGCCTGTGCATGCATAATAATCAAAACCTACCACCGCAAGAGAAGAATTGGAACATAGTATAGGTTACAATAAAATGCTTACCATGATTCTTGGCCGGCCATCAACTTTTGGCCAAGTCGGGCTAAGACTGCCTGTGAAATAGGAACGAAGCATCGAATTGCCTAATCTATCCCGGCAAATCCTAGACCGCTTTAGGATACCAAACGGTAGAATCATAAAGAAAGGGGAGATCATTTTTTAATGGAAGGTAAGAAAACAATAAAGTATGTTCAAAGGATAGGTACTTACACTGCGTATTCCACTCCTACGAGAATGGCTTCCTTTCGGTCGAGATGATGTCCGAGGTTCTCAATCGGACAAACCTGCTCATCCACCATCGATCCTTGTCCTCATCAACGCTCGAGAAAAATGGCTTATTGGACAAAGGGTGAAGCTTAGTCAAACCTTAAAAATCGAGGGCTATACAATCTAATCAAATGGTCAAGGGTAAAGGCCATACCCACGAGCTTGTTGGAAAAGTAACAGAGCATGTAGACTATCTTTAGAAAGATGGATAGATTTGGCCAAGCGTCACTCGATACTTGTCACAGAAATTGAGAACAACTGGATCTATCGTTGGGAAAAAAGGGTTTGAAGAATCAACATGACCCTAAGTGAATTGGTATGTATATACATAAAGGAAGCGAGCCTTGTGGTCTATTATGCTCTCGTCATAATGGGGGATCTCAACCAACACTGACTCCTTCCATTGGCATTCTTCCTTCACCTTTTCTATATAGGTCACGATGCTAATATATCGGGACACATGTTCAAATCGGCCCAGTGTAGACGAGGGTCTATCGACGGAAAAATCATTCCCCATGTTGAACTCGACAGGGGTACACGTTTCAACGGTGGGTATCACTTTGGGTTTGCCTTTGGATGTTTAAGATGAAGAGATAGCATCCTCTTTTCAAGGAAGTGTTTTAGAAGATCTAGCCATGGTGGCAGAAAGGCCTTTCTGAGAAAGTAGGTAAGGAATCAAGAACGGAAGAAGGAAGAATGTGAAAGCGTATGGCCTTGGCTATGAAAGCTTGAAGGTGTTGTAAAAGTGTGAATTATCAAACTATTGATGTATTTATAGAATCCATATGGGCAGTAGAAAGGACAAACCAATAAGTGGTTCGTGGGCTTCTCGATAGTCGTGTTGACGGCGACCTTTGCGCGGTTTTTCGGTTATGGCATTTAATGCTCTGGTAGGCTGACGTCACGATGATGATGCTTATGGAGTAGTTGACCAAAACCGTTTCCTATCACTTTGTTCTAGGAAATGCGAGACTATCTGTATATGGTATAAATCGGCTGTTCGATTTCACGATCGTCAAAGCGCTTCGAAGAAACCACCTCCCGAAGGCTCGAAGCTTAGCTTGGGGCTCTGACCTCGAGGGTTCTTAGTGATCAAATTCGAGGTAGTGTAGGCAATGTTTGGCCTGAAGGCAGGGTGAAACAGTGGCATTAATGGATCAGTGTGAAGTTCCCAAGGCACGTGACTAGAGCTGACAAAGTCTAGTGGACTAGTCCAAAAATGAATCAAGGCATTAAATGGTTGTACCAGGCCCATATCTTTTTAATTAATGCATTTGTACTATGTTGGGATTCCCCCTCATATATAAAAGGGATCCTTGTCTTTTTGTAGTCATTTGATACTCAATGTTCAATACAAGAATGTTCTCTCTGCTCTCTAACATATTCTCTTGATCTCATTACTTCCATTTACTGCTTATATTCAGTGTGTTAAATTTATTGTTCTTCATTTATTTCTTATTATTGACCATAAAAAGCCGTTATTGAATCTATTATAACTGTTAGTCCCTCCATCGATTGCCCCCAGTAGGATATCAGACTCGACCTCAAGGCCCCGATTATTTGCCATTTGGTTTGATAGTCACTTATTCTCAAGTTCTTATCTCATTTTATAATCTATTATTTAACATCTATTGCCTAAACAATTAGCATAAAATAGATCACGTAGTTTTAGAAACACAAAATCAAATCTCATTGTAATTACCATTTTCATGGTAAAAATATATATTTGACTGCGTTGCACGTATGATTCGCTAGCAGGGTAATCAATGCATCTATGGTTTGCTCCATTCAACCCTCTTGTAGAGCACATTTTAAATATTGTCGGATCAGGCCGTATGACCTCTGCATGATTTACGCATGCTTGTATTGCTTGCCTGGAAAATTTGTATTTTATGAAATTCCCTCCACGGTCTGAGATAAACTAATAAAACCATGGATTATGAATTTGGAAACTTCTAAATATAAAAAGGATTGTTTACTTGTTTCTTGATTTATTTGAGTTTACTCCAGTTTCTAATAAATCCATGATTATTCACCTTATTAATATATTATTATTGGAACACTAGTAAATGTGGAAGTCACCTCCCGTCTCTACTTCTTCGAGGTTGGACGGGATACTTACTGGGTACATGTTGTTATTGTACTCATGCTACACTTGTTGTGCATTTTGTTGCACATGCACATGTTGGTCTAGTGGCCTAGTTTGGCGCTGCGACATGGTTGATACGGAGACTTAGGTGAGCTGTATTTCTCGAGACGACCCGTAGCCAGTAGAGTCTCCTTCAGAGTATTGTATTGTGTTTTCTCTACAGTACAATTTGTATTCCGGACGGTTATTATATTACAATATTTCCTAGAAATTGCTCATGCACTTGTGACACCGAGTTCTGGGATGACTATGGGATCATTCAGTATTTTAAAATGTAAAAGGTGTCACTATTTATTTAGTAAAATTTATTATATATTTTAATGTATAAAAGAAATGATTTCAGAAATATTTAAAATAATAAAATTACTAGTTATTTGGTGTTGGCTTGCCTAACAGTGGTGTCCGGCGCTATAATGACCCTTAATGGATCTTGGGTCGTGACACTTCTATTCCTGTCTTTTCTGTTATTATTATTATTACGTATATGTTAATGTAAGCGACCCGCCTTTACCTCATCACTATTTTGTCAAGGTTAGGATCGACACTTACATGGTATATGGGGTTGATTCTAGTAATACTACACTCTACACTTCTTGTGCAGATACCACAGTTGGTCCCGTCGGCGTACCGTAGACTTACTTGGATCAAGCTACCTAGAGGAGACTTGAGGTATATCTGCATCGCGTCCGCAACTCTGAAGTCCTCTTCGACTTCTTTTAGCTATTTGTTTGATTCAAACATTTATTTTTATTTCACACCATTATTTGTAGTTTCTTAGATGCTCATATTTTTGGGACACCGGTTATGGGATTTGTATTTGGATTTCGTCTCTTATTAGTTATTTACCTTGTTTCAGACTATTTAGTTTTCCTTTACTGACGTCGTATTTAAAACTTGTTAAAATTTGTTAATAATTACATCTAACATTGGCTTGTCTAGCAAGTGAAATATAGGCGTCATCACGGTCCCGATGGTTGGAATTCTAGGTCATGACATATAGCTATCAAAGCATGTAATGAGGTATAAAAAAAATGTTGACCTAAGATTAAATAGCCCAACCCACATGTGTGAATCCATGACAATATGTGCTCGTCACCTCGCATATACGTTGTTCTCACACATAGTTTACGTATCAAATAGATAAACTAAGTCCTAATTCTCTCAAGTCAAAGTTAAACACGATACTTACCTCTTTTCAGTATCAAGTCAGCAATCAATCACGGTTTTCAATTAGAACAAACCTCCAAACCAACCAAATCTAGTCAAATATCATTCAAACAATTCCAAATAAGCTTTTCAAACTACCCACGGGTAAAAAAAGTTCAATCCTTAATGAAATAGAAAAAGTCGATAAAATTAAACCTAGACGCGCTTGGTCAAAATACGAGATCCGGACAAAATCTCGACTACCCATTGACTCCCGAGCCTGGATATCTGATTTATTTCAAAATCCAACCACAATTTTAGGAATAAATCTCAATTTTCAAAATTACTAAATTCTATCCAAAACCTCTTATCTCTACTATGAAATTATTAGATTTGATGTTAAAAGTTCATGAAAAATAGTTAGACATGCTTACCATTGAATTTGGGAAGAAAATTGTCATGCCCCAAATTCGATTGACATGACCGACGCTCGACCGATTAACCCCAGTAAAGCGGACCTGGGTGCCTTTCATATCCCACGTGTTACCCCACATTTTTCATTACTTATTAACCAAGTGAAACAACTAATTATAATTGGAACACCTTGTTACAAAGGTATATATAACATAGATAATCTTTAGCGTGGTTTACAACTTACATCGCCCAACTTACAAAATACATATTTACATAAGTTCTTAACCAACATTGCCTGTCTACGGAGCCTCTAAAGATGAAAGAGGAATAATACAATACCTGCCGGCAACAAGGCTCCGGCTATACCTTTTTCAAATACCAAAACAGGATCCCAAAATACAAGAACAGAAGCGACATGAGCCATGCAGGACCCCGAAAGGAAATGGGCTCACCAATTCAGCTGGCAGGAAGTAATGAGGAGCTACGGTCGGTGGACTGGAGTACCTGCTGCGGATCCACCTACAATTATAACACGAATGTAGTGCCCACGGCAAAAGGGATGTCAGTACATTGAATTGTACTGGTATGTATAACAAACCTTACCCTGAGTAACCTCAAGCCATACACATGTAATAAACAATGGAAGGAAACAACCATTTAGTACACACAAGGAAGACAATCAAGGCAAACAAGTTAACAAACTCTCATTTCCCCATCATCATTTCCACATTTTCAATTTCACAATGTTCTCATATTTCATTTCAATAGTGATATCGATCACTTTCCATCCTTATTACCTTGGCCACCCTTATCACCACAACCCACACCTTATTACTTCGTGTTGCGGCGCGCAACCCGATCCCACTGAGCAATCACAATTCAAAAACAAAACCACAACAATAATAATTCGCAAGGATAACTACAACAAGTTTTAAGAACAACAACCACAAATCCCAATAACAACAACAACACAACTCACAAAAGGTTTAGGCGACTATCCATACCATTTCTATCTTTTTCAACAGCCCGTTATACCATTTAGATCACAACAATAGTTTTCCACCATTTACTTGGACAATCATATCAGATGCCTTAACCAACAACGCATAAGGCACAATATTTACATGAATTCACCAATAGTTCACACAAGTCAAAAACATCCTGTTCACAAGAGTTTAACTTCACAACTAATTCATGGAGATATCGCATACCAAGTATTTGGACACCAAACAAGGCGATTTTACAAAGGTTAAGGTGAGCCATACATACCTGAAGCTGGATTCCTTTCTAATCCCTACTTCCAATTCACCAAAATAATCTAGCAACGTCAATATAGTACACAAATTAATACACATAACTTATAATTGAAGTTCACAATTGCTACTTAAACTTATTTAGGTTATCAACCCTTCTTTGAACATTCCTTTACCCCTACCCAATTCCTCTTACTAGATTTTATGTTTTTAATAGACATGCATGAATGATTTCAACCATTATTTCAAGGACTAAAGCATGAGACTCCCCCTCTTAGTTTAACCCAGAAATTCAATGGGAGAAGTTAGGGATTTTACCTGTAAGGAAAGGGGGTATGAAGATAAGCTAGAAATTTCCCGGCCCGGATGGTTTTGAAGAACTAAATTTTGGAGAAGATGACATTCTCTCTCAAAACCCTCTCTTCCTCTCTCTTAATTTGCTCAGCAAGATTGTTAAAATGAGGGGGTTGAGGTATTTTATAAAAAAGGGGTCGGGTTTTAAAATTTAGAAAAATAGAAGCCCGAACAAATCTGTGGTCGCATTCTGCGATCGCAGAATCGAAATGCGGTCTGCAGATAGGACCGTAGAAATGCGCCCAAAACCCTGAAGGTCTTCCTGGGTCTGCGACAGGAATGCAGTATGCATTCCTATTGTGAGGTCGCATTTTGCACTGCAGAATTGACCTCCACAAATCCTTGAGAAATTTATGCGACGATTATGCGGTCCGCATATTGATTATGCGATCGCATTTTCAACATCAATTTTGACAATCCTTCTGCTTCACTCTGCGGCAGAAATACGGTCCGCATAGCTGATCTGAGACCGCATTCTGGATCGCAGAATGACAATTTTTTGGAAAATCGATTCTTTTGAGCTACTAGGTTTTAAGCACAAAATTTTACAGGGCCTTACAAGAATGTTCTTCAAAAATCTCCTCTAAAGAAGTTAGGGTTGAAAATTGGTGTAAAATGAGCTAAGTCTCTATTTCACACCTATTTTACCCAGCTGTAGGTATCACACTCATGTTTGTAATAGCGATCAACGCAAATGCAAAATACTGGTCAAAAATGTGAATAGTGCCCACTGCCTGCATAAGTCTTAAATGCAAAAAAACATCGGATTTGTGAGGTCCCCATCCATCGCAAATGCGGTCAAAGGTTTGCATTAGTGAACCTGCCGAAGTCTAGTGTCCATTCGAAAAAGCGACCAAGCCATGCAATATCGATCCTGAATACCCACAATCGCAAACATTTCTTCGCAAATGTGAACACAACCTTGCCCAACCATTATTGCAAATGCGAGCTCGACTTAAGAAATTATTGGTTTTAGGAACTTATGGTTATTCAAATGAAAGAAATAAATGTGAACCATAATGAAGACAAGCCAAAACATCTTAATTTTACTGATGTGTGTGCCAAGACCTGGTGTCACAAGTGTGTGTGCAATCGAGTAGAATATACAAAACTATACTATCCTACTAAATGGAAAAGAAATAGACAGGAACATAAATACAAAAGAGAGACTCCAGTTGCTTCAGATCGGCTGGAAAAGGTAGCTCACCAAAAAGTCTCGAGCCGAGATGTCCACTATATGTTTCGGAATGATGTCCAGATTCGCCTGCCTCTGAGCCTCTACAGTCAAGTACAAAAGCATAGCATGGGTACATAAAAATATGTACCCAGTATGTATCTAGCCTAACCTCGCAGAACTAGTGACGAGGGGCCGACTTCGACACTTACTAGGCCAGCAAATATAATATTAAGTTCAATATATTTAGTTCACAATGTATGTAGATAATAACAAGCTCAAACAAGAATAATTATTGAAAATCCTTTCATCCAATTAATAAAACTAAACACTTTCCTCATTTAAATTAGTGACCTTTCTAGCAATAAGTCATACAAATTATAAGGGGTACAGTTCTATTATCACACACAAATACCACTGAGGACGATCGACCTGATCCAACTTAAAAGTAAAATGTGCATTGTCGGGAGAACAATAGATGCATCTATTCACCCCTTGCGCGAATCATACATGCGATGCGGTAAAAGCATAATCCCGCTCGTAAATCATACGTGCGATGCGATAAACATAATTTTCATTATTTAAAACATAACACTTCTTCAATTCCTTTTTTTTAAATGAATACGATTCACTTGAAGCCAGTAAATCCTTAGATTTCCTTCAAACTAATTGCTTTCATACCATTAGCATATATAAGAAATTAATAGCGACCACAAAGCATGATGTGATCCTAGAACTTCCCGGATATAACAGGAATAGTAGCTACGTACGGACTCTCGTCACCTTGTGTGTACGTAGCCCCCACAATTAATCATATATTAATTAAGTTCAAACTATGATGACATCCCCCTACAAGGTTAGAAAAGAGACTTACCTCGTTTCGAGCCTACTTCCAACACAAGAACACGTCCAAACTCTCAAACCTCAGCCGCAAAATCCAAAACTATTCAAATAGTGTAAAAGTCCATCATTATAGGTTTACAAATTCATATTCTAGATATTAAAGTGATTATCCAACCCCAAGGGAAAGGTTCCTAAAATTCAACCCCAGGCCCACGTGCCTAGATTGCTGATATTTTCGAAGATAGCTGTTACCCAGGACCTAAGATTAAAAATATATGATTTTTACATCATTCCATAATGCATTTCGTGGTTGAACTCATTTATATCAAAACCCTAGGTTTTTACTCTAATCCCACGATTTTCACTAATCTTCATGTGTTAATCTAACCAAAAACCAAGTATTTAACTTACATATAATAGAGATTACTTACCTCTAGAATTTTGGTAAAAATCCTCCCTCAAGAGAACCAAAATCGCCTAACTTTTGAGTGCAAATGAGCAAAAAATGGCTAACACCCGTAATAAATGAAGGTCACTACCTTCAGTGATTGCCGCATCGGTTGTCCTAGGACACACCTGTGCCCACCGCATATGCGGAAAAGAGTCTGCTTTGGAAAAAGTTTCACTGGCCAGCTGGGCCGCTTCTGCGAGAAGCAAACCGCTTCTGTAGAAGGTAAGCCAATTCAGCGGCTCTTGGGCTGGCCAACCTTGGCCGCTTCTACGATTGATCGACTGCTCCTGCGGTACTACACCTGCAGCTGGCCAACCGGAGGTGCGGTTATGACAGCAACCTAGACCTTCAGCTCCTTCCAAAATTCCTAACTCAATTCGAGCCACTTTCGATTGACGCTCGGGGCTCTTGAGGCCCCGCCCGAACACACCTACAAGTTTGAAATGATAAAATGGACTCACTTGAACCCTCGGAATGGCCAGAACAACGCTAAATTTATGAATCGCTCCCTAAGACCAATTGAGTCAAACTTATGAACTTCAAGTTCTTCGATCTATATACAATGTGACGAAACACACTTATACTACTCTGATTGACACCAAATTTTGCGTGTAAGTCTTAAATGACAATACAAATCTATTCCCACTAAAACCAAATTTAAAGAACTTCTAAATCCCTAAGGAACGAACTTCCAATATTTGGCGCCAAAATGCTCCCGAGTCATCCAAAACCCGATCCGGACATACGCCCATGTAACGACCCGACTGGTCATTTTGCTTTTTAGAACCCTGTTACCCTAACTGAGACTTCCCACACTTGCTTTAATTAATTTATGGCATGTGGGGATGGTTGGTTCGGGATTTGGAATAGTTAGGGTTGAAATAGGCACACTTGTTACCATAATATTTTCTTAAAAATCTATGTTTGACTTTGGTAAAAAAATTTAGCAAATGGAACCGGACTCGTGTTTTGATGGTCTTAGAGGGTCCGTAGGAAAATATGGGATCTAGGCGTATGCCCGGAATTGAATTCCGAGATCCCTAGTCAGAGTAATGAATTTTTGTTAGAAATTGTTAAACTAGAAATTCTAAGTAATCAAACCGAATAATGCTTGATCATGTTGGTATCGGTCCCGTGTGTTAGTGTCGGAGCCTATTACTGGTCCAATATAACATTTAAGACTTTCCTGTAAATTTTTGTGTCAATCCGAGTAGTGTAAGTACGTTTTGGCACATTAGAAGTGAATTGAAGAACTTGAAGTTCATAAGTTTGATTCAATTAGTTTTATGGGGGGTTCTTAGATTTAGCATTGTTTCAGGCATTCTGGCGGTTCGAATGAGTTAGTTTTATGATTTCAATCTTGTCGGTATATTCGGGCGGGCCCAGGAGCCATGAGTGTCAATCGGGCGAGGCTCGAGTGAAGTTGGAAATTTTGGGAAGAAGCTGAAGCTCCAGCTATCTGTCACAACCGCACATGAGGTTGGTCAGCCGTAGGTGCGGGACCGCAAAAGCGGTCTTCCTCTCGCAGATGCGGCCAAGCCAGGTCAGGCCCAAAGCCACAGAAGTGGCTGTTTTTTACGAAGAAGCGGAGCCGCAAAAGCGGCTTGTATCACGCAGATTTGGCCCAACGATCTTTTTGAGAATCCATAGAAGCAGGCGCTTTTCCACAGATGCGGTGGGTGTAGGTGCGGCCCAGGACCGCAGATGCAGAAATCACTGAAGCAGTGAGCTTCATTTAATACAGGCTCTAGACATTTTTGCCCATTTTGCACTCGTTTATTGGGCGATCTTGGAGCTTTTGAGAGAAGAATTTCACCTAGCATATTGAGGTAAGTCCATCCCCCTTATTTCTAAGTTAATACTTGAGTTTTAGGAAGATTAACACACAACTATTAGGAAAAATCAAGGGATTAGAACAAAACCTAAGGTTTTGATAAAACATAGATTTTACCACGAAATGTGTTGTAGACTGAAGTAGAAATCATATAATATTGATCCTTAGGTTATAGAGAACAACTTCCTTCAAAACGTTTCGGAAACCGGGCACGTGGGCCCGGGGTCAGATTTTAGGAAAACTATGCATATGGTTGGGAATTACTTTAGTAATTAAAATGTGAACTCTTGAGCTTATATTGACTAGTTCCTACCTCGTTTAATTAGTTTTGGATCGTTCGACTCCAAATTGAGAGGTTCGAGCATGTTCTTGGAATTGGAAGCATGTTTTGGAGTGAGGTGAGTCTCCTTTCTTACCTTGTAAGAGGTAATTGTCCCAATAGGAGAGTTAATTAATCATACTTTGCTAATTGTGGGGGCTACGTACACATGAGGCGACTAGAGTCCGTGCATATCTACTAGAATGTAAATTATCCGGGTAATTTAGGACCCATATCATTCTATGTTTGTAAATGCACATATTCTTTAATTTCAATGAGATCACTTAGAACTTGTTAGAAGTTAGACACAATGCATTAAAATGCATGTATTCACTTGATAACTCGTATGAATTTATTTAACTATGATTGTGCCTTATGTGCCCTCTTGATGATGATTATTATTTGTGGATCGAGCCGATCGCCTCCGTAGAAATAGACGCATCTATGGTTCATGCCATTCGACCCTCTTGTAGTGAATATTTCTTTTTATGTTGGACGGGCCGTACGACCTCGGCATAATGTGCACATGTTTTCTATGTGAATTAATGTTCATGACTAGTATTATTAAATTCCCAGAAATTTAAATAGCTAATTATGAAATTATCTAGGGAATGACTTATAGCTTCACACTCTAAATTGCCATATATATATATATATATTGACACCTATGCGCAGTAAAACACTTCTTATGTAATTGACCATAGTAAGTGTCAAGTCGACCTCTCATCTCTACTTATTCGAGATTAGACGGGATACTTACTAGGTAATATTGTTTATGTACTCATACTACGCTTTTGTACTTAATTGTACATGATCTGAGGCAGGTACATTTGGTTATCAGTCTGGTGTGCATGCTTGATTGTAGTTCGAGATTCCACGGTAAGCTGCTCCATTCTTATGCCGACCAGCAGCGTCATGGAGACTTTTCCATATTCAGGTATTCAAAGAGATACATAGAATCGACAGAACACTTTAGTGAAAATAGACAATTAGACCTATTTAAACAAAATAGGCACAAAACCAAGAACCCTAAGTAAGAAATCACAGAATCAGTTGAACGTCAGAACAAATTAACACATGGAAATTGGGAGATAACTTAGAAGATTACACAAACAAGCAGAAATATCAACACAAACATATAGGACTAGAAGATGTTGTGATTTCGAAAGAGGTTAAGAAACCCTAGTTTTAAAAGAAGAACAAAACGTTGAAAACTTGAAAAATCGAAAAGATCGAGTAAAGAGTAGTGTAAAACACAAAAAAATAAGTTAAAAATCGTTTAAAAGACAAATCTTTAAGAAAATTAAGGTTTCGTAATAAACTAGTGAGAGTTAAGGAACCTGGCTGTGAAACTCGTCAATAATGATGCTCGTAGCACCATCGAACCATAACCCATCGGAGAAAGACCAGAGATAAGCCATGAAAATCTTCCTATGACCATCCTATATGGTGGAGGCTTCTGTAGTCTCGAAGATAGAGGGAATCAATGAGACAAGGTCTCACGGCGGCTGGTGGTCGAGAGAAGTGAGGCTGGAGGTGGCCGGAGGTGGCCGGAGATGGATGTCATTGGACCTATCGAGCCTGCCGATATGCACAGGTTCATTCTAGTGGAAATTGATTATTTCACCAAATGGGTTGAAGCAGCATCATATAAGGTAGTAACCAAGAAGGCTGTGGCAGACTTTGTCCGCGACCGCATCATTTGCCGGTTCAGTGTCCCAGAGACGATAATCACTGATAATGGTTCAAATCTCAACAGTGATTTGAAGAAGGCAATGTGTGAGACGTTCAAGATTAAGCACAAGAATTCTACAGCCTACAGACCTCATATGATTGGAGCTGTAGAAGCGGCCAATAAGAACATCAAGAAAATACTAAGAAAAATGATAGAAAAACACAAGCAGTGGCACAAAAAGCTATCATTTGCTCTATTAGGATACCGTACCATGGTCCGCACATCGATAGGGGAAACTCCCTATATGCTGGTTTACGGTACCAAGGCAGTCATCCCAGCCGAAGTAGAGATTCCCTCCCTGAGAATTATACAGGAAGCGGAACTTGAAGATGCAGAATGGGTAAAAAGTCGCTATGAACAGTTAGCCCTTATAGATGGAAGAAGAGTGAATGAAGTTTGTCATGGTCAATTGTATCAGAATAGGATATCCACAGCCTTCAACAAGAGAGTCAAACCAAGACGGATTACACCGGGGCAGCTGGTGTTAAAGACGATTTTTCCACATCAAGATGAAGCCAAGGGAAAGTTCTCTCCCAAATGGCAGGGTCCATACATGGTTCATCGGGTTATGACAGGAGGAGCCCTCATACTCGCAGAAATGGATGGAGAAGTCTGGCCAAAGCCAATCAACTCATATGTAGTCAAGCGTTACTATGTGTAATCTTTATGTTTTCCTATATGATGTAATTTGAACCATGCCTGACCTGATTCCCATTTAAGAGGGGATACGTAGGCAGCCCTATGGCTTCGGTCACAATTCCACAAAATTTTCGTTTCCCCCGACATTGGAAACTGGGTCAGAATTTTGAGGAGGACCCCCAAAATTCCGAAGTTGATTCTCGCCATTCATCACTCGCAACTGTCAGAGGCACCAACTCTGTAAACTGGGGCAGAATTTTGAGGAGGACCCTCAAAATTCTGGAGCAAAAGAGGTTGCAATATCTTGAACCACGTCACAGTCGTCGGTTCTTCTAAAAAGAAAATCGTTTTGTTTGTTATCTATTACTTATTTACATCATGTTTTTAAATTATGTTACCAAGTTATGCATGGATACTATCAGAATTGCATTGTTAGCAATGCTACCCTAATGAAAACAAGAACCAAGTAGGACGAGCGCAGTCAGCGGGAAGACGAACTAACCTTCCCCCTTGACAAAAACTCACAATATTTCTTTGAATGCAGGCATCCCAAAAACGTAGATTCATCGGATACGATTACAAACTCACACTTTTCAGGAATACAATTCTCAGGATCATCACCCATTTTTTAGCGCTGTTCGCATGCAACATCCCCAGCAACCACAAGGACAACTAACTGTCAGCTATCACCTCTCAGCTAAGAGATTTCGTTACTCTTCGCCTTTATTTATTGCATTGCATAAGGCTACTTCTCTGCCTTCCGAGGTTAAGCTCTACCTCCATCCTGCATCTCCTTGCATTGCATAAGGCTACTTTTCTGCCTTTCGAGGTTAAGCTCTACCTCCAACATGCATCTCTTTGCATTGCATAAGGCTACTTTTCTCCCTTCTGAGGTTAAGAACTACCTCCATCCTGCATTTCATTCCATTTCATAAGGCTACTTTTCTACCTTTCGAGGTTAAGCACTACCTCCATCCTGCATTTCCTTGCATTGCATAAGGCTACTTTTATACCTTTCGAGGTTAAGCTCTACCTCAATCCTGCATCTCCTTGCATTGCATAAGGCTACTTTTCTGCCTTCCGAGGTTAATCACTACCTTCATCATGCATTTCCTTGCATTGCATAAGGCTACTTTTCTGCCTTCCGATGTTAAGCTCTGCCTCCATCCTGCATCTCCTTCCATTGCATAAGGATACTTTTCTGCTTTCCGAGGTTATGCTCTACCTCCATCCTGTATTTCCTTGTATTGCATAAGGCTACTTTTCTGCCTTCCGAGGCTAAGCGTTGTCTCCATCCTGCATTTTACTGCATTGCATAACGCTACTTTTCTGCCTTCCGAGACTAAGCACTTTCTCCGTCCTGCATGGCTGAAATATCACCACCTCTTATTTGCATCGGCTGAAATACCGCCAACTTTATTTAAAGCTTGCATGGCGGAAACATCTCCAATTTTGTTTAAATCTCTCATATCGGCTGAAAGATCGCCAAATGCATTCAAATCATTACATCGGCTGAAAAAATCGCCAGGTTTTTATTTAAATTTTTGTCGGATGAAATATCGCCATTTAGATTTTTCTACATCGACTAAAACATTGCTAGATTTATATAATTCTCTGTAGCGACTGAAAGATCGCCAGTTTATGTTTAAACCTTCGTCGGCTGAAATACTGCCAATTTATATTTATGCTTTACGGTGGCTGAAATACCGCAAAATCATACATTTTCATTGGCCGAAATACCGCCAAGTTGTCCAAGGGCATCATTGTTCAATTGGGTCGGGGGATTTGGGGTTGTAATTAGGGTTCAATTTGTGGTTAAAATTGAAATGCAAAGGGGTTATAATTGAAATGGATGAGGATAAATGTTAAACCGCCATTTCTTCCCTTTTTATTTTAATAAAAATAGTTAAAATAATTTTAAAAACCAATTAAAGCACTAAATTGATTAATAACATATAAATGTTAATTAAAAAAAATACTGGGAGCAATTTTGTATTTATAAAATACTATTAATTGGAAAATAGGCTATAATTGCAATTATAGCAATTTAGCTTTAAAATGCCAAATAAATTATGCAAAAATCACCTTAATTATATCTGGGTGTCAATATGAGAATAAAATAAATTATTCACCAAAACGATAGTCTAGAAATAATTATTGAATTTTGTACTATTAAAATAGATAATAAATTGATTTTAAAATCTTTAAAATAAGGAAAAAATACGAAAACTCTTGGGCATGCTTATATATGCATGTACATAATATTTTGAGAACATTTTGAGTATATAAAATACATAGGAAAAAATTGGGTATCAACAGCTACCCCTCTTTACCCGGCAAGGATGAAAGAGTTGTCGGGTAAAGATATGATGACCAATTTTGACCGAGAGAAACAACTTGCAACGGTTTTGATCGAGCTCTGATTTTTGAGCTGCCTACATATCCCTGGTTTTACAGGAATCAGGTCATATGTAGTTCGGGATACATCGACGGAGTATGCCGATGGAGATTTTGAAGAGACGGGCGCAATATTTAGCTTGGGAAGGGTGGTCAGGGACGGATGGGCTGCGAGAACCGGAACAAGATCGCTCCTGCTATAATGGCTGTTGCCAACTGATGTACCTACAATTGAGTAATACAATCATATCGTGCATAATTTAAATGTGATGCAAGTTCCCGTTGGACCATGAATGTTGTCTTTGGACGGTTAGGATGACGTCCTCAGACCATGACGTCCTGGCCATGAAGCGCATAATAAAGGATTCGCATGATATAAAATGATGTTCTACGGCTATGATGATGGTGCCTCCGAACCATGATGCCTTTGAGTAATGATGTACAGAATATATATCGGGATCCTCGGACCATGGCATGGCGTTCTCGGGTTATGAAAACGGTGCCTCCAAATCAATCTGTAATCCGTATGTTTATGTGCGCAATATTTTTATTTATTTTTACTTTCCTTACTTGTAATTATTTTGTACTATTAGTCATGCAAACACCTTCCTTATTTGATGCAATTTGTACCGTTTGAGCTATGACTCCCTAATTAAAAGGAATCCGAGTTTTTAATTGTTTCTAATAGGTATTCTTTCTATAATTATAATCAGTCTATATGTATTACCTTATTTTCCGCTTAATTTTAGAGATATAAGTACCCTACGCTCTCTTTAGCACACACGAACAAAGAGTTCATTGTTCTGCACTCTCTCTTACACACATAAGCATACTCAGTGTTCTCTCTTGTTTCCTACACTTCCTCTCCCACTTTCCCTGCTGACTACTGATTACTCAGTCGTCTGAAAGCCAAGACTGAGTTATTTTGGTGCTACTCCATTATTCTACTGCTCTATACATTGCTGATTGTTTAGTCTGCATACTACTGCTCGCTTCCCTGCACACCACTTCTCTACACTATCTCATAATTGACTGGTATGCCCTCTATTTGATTTGTAGCATCCAAAACAATATGCTTTTAATACATGTCACACCTCCTTTTGGAGCTACCGCACCCCGCGAAGGGCGTGGTAAATGGAGTTTTTCCAATTAAAGGACAATCAAAACGGGATTCGTTTATTAAGAGATTCAAAGTCGCCACTTGGGAGATTTATGGTGTCCTAAGTCACCGATTTGAATCCCGAATCTAGGTAAGGTTTGACTCTATTTAACAGTCCGCGAACTAGAAATCTAAGTAAGAAATTCTGTTAACCCGGGAGAAGGTGTTAGGCATTCCCGAGTTTCGTGGTTCTAGCACGGTCGCTCAACTATCGTATTTGGCTTATTTATCTGATTTATAACATGCTTTAACTTATGTACAAATTTTAACCTTTAACCGCTTTTAATTACTCTTTAAGAAAAATTGAACGTCTTTTAAAATATGTTTTGGGATCACGTCATATGAAATGCACCCGGATCCTCGACACATTTTATTCAACGTTTTGGGATTTGTATTTGGGTCGCATGAAATGCACACCCCAATTTAGGAAGGTAAAATTATTAAACACGCGCCTAAAGAGACTAACGCATTATTATTTTTAAGGAAGGCCGTGAAACTCGCTAAACAGTCCGTCCCGAAATCTAAATAATTTTACAAACACATATAGAGGGCCGCTCGGCTTATGTATTTTTATTTGGCGAGGCTCTTCTCATTTATTAATTTAAGGATATCCTAAAGCGACTATAATTTTCTATTTATTCTTGTCTCTAAAGATAAATAAAAGGTCCTAATTAATTACATATTTATAAATTCGGGCCTCAAGTTCAAGTCCGAATTCAAACAAAAGGGGGACCCTCTTAATTTGAACCTGCTACCTAATTCGAAGCCCAAACTTATATTGTATTATACCAACAGTGATGGAAGATGAGAAAACTACTTAAACCAAGTTAGTTAAATCTGATTCAAAAAATCAAACAACTAGAAATTAATTCACAAACGCATCATAACATTATATCACCACATTAACACATGTGAAAACAAAACTCATTTTAGCAACATATAAAATGATATCAAATTGCTAGGATTAGAGAAAATGGAACCTGTACACAAGAGAGAATCCAAATTAATGCACGAAAACAAATCGTGACCAAGGACCTAGACCATGAACCTTCAACCACAAGTTTCAACCACAGTCTTAGACTGAACCTCTCGACCGGAACTCAACGAACTCGAACTAGACAGTAGCTCAAACGGAGCCTCGACTTGGAAAGCTCGACTCAAGATGCCATCATGTTATGTAAGAGAGGCTGCTTGCTTTTTTGAACTGGTGGTCGTTTGGGATGTGAGGCTGGTTGTGCGACTAGAGTCGACGAAGATGGTCGTTTCGCTGGGTTAGCGACGGGCTGGACAGCAATGGCGCTAGTCGACGGTAATGGTGTACTGTTTATCGACTGTGAAGAGGGTGGTCGACGGGGCTGCTGGTTGTTGACTGGTTACGATGGTGGCTGGGCGGAGCTGGTTCTGGTGGTCGTTGGGCGAGGGAGATGAGGGCGTGAGGGGGCTGTTTTTGGTGTTAAGGTGTTAGGGTTTTTTGTGTTGTTCCCTCTGTTACAAAGAAGAAGCTGTGTGTGTGGGTGGTTTTCGATGACGGGCAGTGGTTGCTGGTGGTGCTGGTTGGTCGCCGGGCTAGAGGGTCGTTTGACGGAGCTCGCGACTGGAAATGGCGAAAATGGCTGCTGTTTTTGGTGTTAGATTTTTAGGGTTTTTTTTTGGCTTCCTTCTAAAGAAGAAGAAGCAACAATGGTTATCCTCTTCTTCCAAAAATGTTAGCCTCCTCCCATTTGTCCGTGAATATGTGTGTATATATTATTTTGCTATCTGCAAGAGCTCCCCGTGTGAGAGACCAAGGGTAATGGGTCTTCACGTGGGTTTAGGGTTCAAGGTCTCGTGTTCTGTCCGTGTTCCCAACGTGTGTCCCCCACGTGTGGTGGACTCGGATTATTATGGGCTAGGTCCGAAAATTAGGCCTAAAAGCAGGTAGTTTGAACCCAAATATTATTTTTGCCCGGAACCGAAAATAAGAACATGATGTTATTTGATCAATACTACGTAAGCAAAATGACTATCAAAATAAGACTAACAATTAAAACAAAACTATTTTTATATTTTTTCAAGTTTTTAAAATAACTACAAAACATTAATAAAACTATTTTTTTGCAATTTTCATTTTTATATAAAGATAAAATATAAAGTAATACTTTTTGTATTTTTTTTAAGTTTAAAATGACTACAAAATATTAATGAAACTATTTTTGTAATTTTTGAAATTATATAAAAATAAAAAATAAGGTACTATTTTTGTATTTTTCAAGTTTATGAAAATACATAAACTAAAATTTATATATATCTTTTTTTTTTTGTATACTTTCATTTTTGGAATGAAAATAAAGTAAAATAGTCAAAATTAGCTAAAATAGCTATATTAGGCCTAAACTTAATATTTACGCTAAAACATGTGAAAATTCTTGGGGAGGATCAAAAATCACGCGTCTACAACTGCCCCTCTTTGACTGGAAACACAAAGAGTTTTCAGACAAAGAACGACTAGACATGTATTTTGACCCGATTATTATTCGGAGGGACTAAAACTAAAAGGAAAGGAGAAGAATGTGACCGAGCCCTAGTATCTGAGCCGCCTACATATCCTTGGCTGTAAAGGAACCAGGCCACTTATAGTTCGGAATGAGTGAGAATGGAGTATACCGAGGTGAAGAGCCGGTCAAGGTTCCGTTCCGCCGAGGTTCCGGTCCGTGGTCCTGCCATTACATCAAAAATCAAAATTTGAAAAAGACAAACTAAGCACATCAGCTACTAGTTACAAGGTTCCAATCTATGAGTCTTCTGAAGCTTGATCTCGAGTCTTGAATGGTGCTTCATGTGGACTCTGATCTGAACATTGATGCTTGTTAGTTGTAGCCAGCTCGTTGTTCTTCAATTTTTTAGACCATGCAGTGCTTGTGACCTCAATTATGTCTTGAGCAGACCACATCTTTTCCACTTCTGCACTTTGAATTCATTTTTTTTTCTTTTTTCTTTTTCTCTCCTTTTTTCTTTTTCTTTATTGTAACTGACTTTTGTTATCTCAGACTGTTGACTCGCATTCTTGCCGTGAGCTTCTGCTACTTCTAAATTGGATTGAACTCTAAAGTGACTCCCATTGAAACTTTGAACTGTCTTCTTTTGACCATTGTTGCCTTCTTTTTGATTTCTGAATTTGGATTTATGCCGGGGATTTTTGTGGCAACCCTCCGTTCTTCGGGAGGGATCCTGACTTCAAGACTTGAAATGTAAAAGACTGAAATATAAAGACTGAAATGTATTCCTCCGTTATATGGGCGGGCTCCCGACTTCTAAATTTGAAATTTAAAGACTGAATGATTACCATCTTATGAGAAAAATTCATCTGACTGGAGATAATTCATCAGACTAGGTCTAAATTTATATGATCTCAGGAGAAAAATTCATCAGACTGAGATTTTGATATCTTAGGAGAAAGATTCATCAGACTAAGATTTTGACGCAAGGAGATAATTCATCAGACTAGGTCCATTTTTATGTGATCTCAGGAGAAAGATTCATCAGAGTGAGATTTTGATATCTTAGGAGAAAGATTCATCAGACTAAGATTTTGACACTAGGAGATAATTCATCAGACTAGGTCTAAATTTATGCGATCTCAGGAAAAAGATTTATCAGACTGAGATTTTAACATCTTAAAATGTAAATACTAAAATGTATTCCTCCGTTATACGGGCGGGCTCCCAACTTCGAAATTTGAATTTAAAAGACTGAATGATTACCATCTTAGTAGAAAAATTCATCTGACTAAGATTTTGATATCTTAGGAGAAAGATTCATCAGACTAAGATTTTGATGCTAGGAGATAATTCATCAGACTAGGTCTAAATTTATGCGATCTCAGGAGAAAGATTCATCAGACTGAGATTTTGGTATCTAAAAATGTAATGACTGAAATGTATTCCTCCGTTATATGGGCGGGCTACCGACTTCAAAATTTGAAATTTAAAGATGGCATGATTACCATCTTAGGAGAAAAATTCATCAGACAAAGATTTTGNCTAGGAGAAATTCCTCATACTAGGTCTAAATTTATGTGATCTCAGGAGAAAGATTCATCAGACTGAGATTTTGATATCTTAGGTGAAAAAATTCATGAGACTAAGATTTTGACGCTAGGAGATAATTCCTCAGACTAGGTCTAAATTTATGTGATCTCAGGAGAAAGATTCATCAGACTGAGATTTTGATATCTTAGGAGAAAAAATTCATTATACTAAGATTTTGACGCTAGGAGATAATTCCTCTGAATAGGTCCAATTTTGTGAAAATGTAAAGACTGAAATTATTCCCTTGTTATCCAGGTAGGCGCCTGATTGCTGAAACCGAAATGTATTCCCTTGTTCTCCATGTGGGCGCCTGATCTCAACTGTAATTAAAAATTTCAATTAAAACTTAAGACAACGACAACGCCTTTCCTTTCTTCAGGGGGGCTCCTGACTTCAACTATAATTTAAAACTTTCGTTTAAAACTTAAAATAACGCCTTTCTGTTCTTCGGGGTGGGCTCCTGACTTCAACAATAATTTAAAACTTCAATTAAAACTTAAAACAACGCCTTTCTGTTCTTCAGGGGGGCTCCTGACTTCAACAATAATTTAAAACTTCAATTAAAACTTAAAACAATTCCTTTCCGTTCTTCAGGGGGGCACCTGATTTCAACAATCATTTAAAACTTGAAAACAACGCCATTCCGTTCTTCAGGCGGGCACTTGATCTCAACTATAATTTAAAACTTATAAAACGCCTTTCCGTTGTTCAGGGGGGCACCTGACATCAACAACAACTTAAAGTAAAACGCCATTCCGTTCTTCAGGCGGGCACCTGACTTCAATTAACTACTTAAAGTAAAACGCCATTCAGTTCTTCAGGCGGGCACCTGACTTCAACAACTTAAAAAAAGATAACGCCTCCGTTCTACGGGCGGGCTCCCGACGTCATCAACTTACCTTATCTGCATTCTATTACTGTTGTCCTTCTTTACCTCCTAAACCATTTCCTTCTATTGGAAGAAGTACCTTTAGAACCGCTTCCTTCAAAAACAAAACTTGTGTTGTCTTCCCTAGAAACTGCTGGGGAATTATTTACTTACCTGCTGGGGTTAATACTGTTGGGGAATCTCCTTTCTTCCCCTTCTTCTTCTTTTTCTTTTCCTATTCCCTTTTTTTTTCAAAACTACTTTCTTTATTTTTTATTTTCTCTCAACACTGCTTGGGGATAAAAATGTTATCAGCTGGGGATAACGTTGTTGAGGATAGCACTGCAGGGGGAATTTTATTCCTTCAAAATCGATGCTTCATTCTTCTGGAAGCTGCTGGGGATGTCATTGGCCTTTTGCCTTCTCTGACCACCAATTTCGTCCCTTTGTTCTGTCAGCTGGGGGTACAACTCCTTTCATTGCAACTTGTTGTTTTCTTTCTTTCAGTACTGCTAGGGATAATACTGGTTCAAAGACCACTTCCCTTGTGTTATTTGTCTTCTTCCCCAAATGGATACCTGTTTTCCAGAAAATTTTCCAAATTGAAAGGAAAATTTTCTGCCCCAGTTTGATAATCCTCCATGTGGCATGCCTTTCCGCCATCAATGCCATTTTCTTTTTCCTGCTTTAAATCAAAGAAAATTTGTTAGTTTAAAACACGGTGGTTGGTTGTGCCACTCCTGCTGGGGATGGTTCTTCTCCTCTTTCCCTACTCTGCGTTTCATTATCAATACTTGCTGGGGATGTTACTATTTTGCTGGGGATGATAGATAGTTTTTTCGTTTCTTGCTTCCTTGATCTGTGTTTCATTATCAAGGCTTGATGGGGATTTTATTATTTGCTAGGTGTGACATTCCTGCTGGGGATAGTTTTTCCCTTTCTTGCTTCCCCGCCCTCCTTGATGACTCTTTATGCGCAAGCCTTTCAACGTTGTTTTCCGCTGGTATCCTGACCACCCAAATTCCTATGACAGTGACCCTGTTTGAGGATCTTGCATGTTTTACTGATGAACCACTCACTTTCTTCGTTCATCCGTGTCACTGAAATACCTTTTCTGCTGGGGCTCTTCCCCTTTCTTTTGTGGCATAGCTAGGGAACGGGCATTTCCCCGACCTTTGATTCTCACTGGCCTTGGCCTTGAGGTCATTAACCTTCTCTTTTTGCTGGAGATATCCTCCTTGACACTGATCCACCCATTTATCAATTTCCTCTTGCTGGGGAATATCCTCTTGGACACTAGCCTCTGCGCTTGTTCCCTCCTGGCTTATACCACTTGGATGTACCAATCAGATTCCGTCTTGCATAATTGGAAAGCTGATGGCAAATTTTGAAGTCATTTCTAACTTGTTCTGACTAGACTGACTCTACTGGGGAATTTTTTTTTATGAAAGGAGAAAGATAAACGGAACCAGAATAAAAGACAAAGGAAAGAGATGACTATCCAACAAGAAAAACTATAAAAACCTATCAAACGCGGATACCAACTCTAATGGTCATGACGCACATATGGCCTATCCTCCGTCGTCAATCACATTTCAAGATCTTCATTTCGTGATTACCCATCTGTTTCTCACCCTTATTTGACTTGTAGTGCCCTAAGGTTTTCACTATCAAGCCTCTCTCATTTTGGTTTTTGTCTCAGCTTTCATTGCCTTATGGTGCCTGTGAAGGTTTTCACCGGTAAGACTCTCTCATTTTATTTCTTTTCAGCTGGGGATTGGGGTGTTATCGCTAAGACTCTCATATTTATTTCTATTGGGGATCAGAGTCTTTTCTGCTGGGGATCAGAGTGTTACGTTCTGATGAAACTCTCTCATTTGCCTGACTTGGCCTCTTTTGCAGACTGATCGGAAGGTCTTTCTTTGGACCGTAATGTGCGATTTGGGATAGGCTAGAAAGAAAGGATATTTTAAAGGCTCAAAAACAAAATAATTTGGGTTCAAAATTTTACAACCTTCGAAATTAAACTCATTTATAATAAACACAACTTTTTCCTCAGTTTCTTGCTTGGAGATTTTGATTGATTTTTTTCTTTTTTTCAAAACTGTGACCGAGCCGTGAAGCGCCTACGTATCCTCTTTGAGGAATCAGGTCAAACGTAGTTCCCAAATCCTCGTTGTTCTAGTTTTCCCTTTTACTTTTCTTTTCTTTTCTTTTTCTTTATCTCTTGCTTTTTTGTTGTTTTGTTGTTTTTCTCTTTTCTTTTTTGTTCTTTATCTTCCAACGTTTGTGTCTCTAGTCTTTGCTACTGATTCTGAGGGAGGGGTATGAAAGAAAATAAATAGGGCTCAAAAAGAGGTAACGAAGGATAAAGTGTTTAGATAGCACAATAAAATGCCTTCGTCATTCCAATCTTCAAAACATGCCAATTGCAAAAAACACGATTAACATTCGTCATATCTTTAAAGCACTGTTGGGCAACAATCTAATTTTACTACCATGAACGACCCCATGTCAATTTGGCCAGCCTGCCTTTAACGGTTTTCTTTTTACTTGCCCCAGTTTTACATGGATCGGGCCTCAAACCGTTCTTATTTCCTTTAAATGCCCCTGATCATCTCCCAATGACTTTACGATTAACTTTTAAGATTAGGCCAAAGTTATGTGCGCATGTCATGTCACTAGCGTTGACAGAAAAAAGGACTATAAGGAGGAAAGACTAAACAAAAGAAAATGTCTAGAAATAATAGAAAACATGACATTGCATTAACTGACGAAACAACAACTCGAACAACAAAACAAACAAACTAAAATGGGGTTACAACCCTTAGGACAAACCTAGACAACATTAAATGAGATACTATGACCAAAAGGACTGGACAAAAATAGCAAGGTTTGGGTTACAAGACAATATCCGGGTTAAACCCTGAAATAATCTGGACAAACAGAAATGACAACAAAATAAACCACCAAGATTCCTTCCTGAATGACTTTCCAATTGATAAGCTTTGACATTTAGCCACAAATCTGATTATCAGAATCACTACAACCTTCTCCGATTTTAGTCGGCAAATTCCTGAGTGGATTCTCGTACCCCATGTCACAAGGCATCATCCCAACAAAGTGTGCATCATCATGTGTAGTTAAATGATTCAGCGTGATATTCTGGGTGTCATTGTCTTGGATCTCAAGCAGGTTTTCCTGGATCTTGTGTTTCCGGCTCACCACAAGGCAACCACCTTAATTTTCTCAAAAATTCAAAACAAAGAATGTTAGAATGGACTCAGTCAGTCCTCATTATTAACAACATTTTTTTTTCTGTGTGGACTCAGTCAGTCCTTATTATTATCAAAACTTTTCACTTTAGTTTTTTTTTCATTTCACTTTATTTTCTTTTCTATTTTTCATTTTTTGTTGTGGTCGAATCTTATGGAGATTGCCTACGTATCATGACCCCGCATGAATCAGACCTTCGTAGTTCGGGCAGATAAAAGGCAAACAACAATAAAACATTTTTTTTCATAATAAAACACACTTTGTTTACAATGATTAAAAAACGNGTTTTTGGTGTTAGATTTTTAGGGTTTGTTTTTGGCTTCCTTCTGAAGAAGAAGAAGCAACAATGGTTATCCTCTTCTTCCAAAAAACGTTAGCCTCCTCCCATTTGTCCGTGAATGTGTGTGTATATATTATTTTGCTATCTGCAAGAGCTCCCCACGTGAGAGACCAAGGGTAATGGGTCTTCACGTGGGTTTAGGGTTCAAGGTCTCGTCCTCTGTCCGTGTTCCCCACGTGTGTCCCCCACGTGTGGTGGACTTGAATTATTATGGGCTAGGTCCGAAAATTAGGCCTAAAAGCGGGTAGTTTGAACCCAAATATTATTTTTGCCTGGAACCGAGAATAACAACATGATGTTATTTGATCAATACTACGTATGCAAAATGACTATCAAAATAAGACTAACAATTAAAACAAAACTATTTTTATATTTTTTCAAGTTTTTAAAATAACTACAAAACATTAATAAAACTATTTTTTTGCAATTTTCGTTTTTATATAAAGATAAAATATAAAGTTATACTTTTTGTATTTTTTTTTAAGTTTAAAATGACTACAAAATATTAATGAAACTATTTTTGTAATTTTCGAAATTATATAAAGATAAAAAATAAGGTACTATTTTTGTATTTTTCAAGTTTATGAAAATACATAAACTAAAACTTATATATATCTTTTTTTTGTATATTTTCATTTTTGGAACGAAAATAAAGTAAAATAGTCAAAATTAGCTAAAATAGCTATATTAGGCCTAAACTTAATATTTACGCTAAAACATGTGAAAATTCTTGGGGAGGGTCAAAAATCACGCGTCTACAATACATGCTGCACTTTATTTTGTTTCTTCTATGCCTTTACTGTTCTTATTGCAACAAACATGCCCCTGTGTGACTATCCTTCTATTAATCTGGCATGCCTACTGATTTGCTTAGTGCATGTTCTCTGCTACCCCCTAGCCCTAGTACATTTTCAACATGTGATAATGAGCCCTTTTGTTTGAAACCTGGTGTGACTGTCTAAGTTTTGAAATGCTTTCCTTTGGTATCTAGGTGAAATTATGTTATTACATGTGAACTACTTGCCCCCCACTTCCCTTTTCCCTGTTTGTGTTTACTGCCCAGAACAATATAAGGTATTTTGGTTCTGAGTTTGTCAAAACTGTCCCATTGTTTTTCTTTCAAAACTAGTTCTACATGGATCATTGTTTTAAACCGCTTTTCAACTCAATTTCTTTAAAGAAAATTCTATCACACTGNAAAAAAACTGACAGATTCCTTCCCCTATATGCCAATTTTAACCAAATGGCTATTTTTTGCAAACATGGCCCCTTCTGAATTTCACATGAATTTTGAGGCCTGGAAGGATCTATTTTATGACACTTTTACAAATTTGTTCGTTCTTTTACGAAAATAGCCTTTCGACAACTGAAAGATACTCCAAGGTTATCTCGGCAAGAACGGTTCAATACACTGCCGAAACTGGCTCGGCTTATTTTGACCAACAATCACAAACGACATTCATTTGCGTGACTCTTTTTTTTTTCCTTTTTGTTTTTCAAATTAAAATAAAAGACCTGGTTTTGCAAACACGGCCTTTCAGCATCTCGGGGATGAAGATTTTAAGGTTGTGTGGGCTAACCTGCCAAATTCTAAAAAAATGACCCAAATGTGGCTGTTTATGCAAAGTCAGCCTTCCGGCGTCCCTTTTGGGAACATTCGGCTATTTTCGACAAAACAGCGTCACCCGACTTATTTATGATATTTTTTTTTTCAAAATAAAACTCGATATTGCAAACACACCCTTTAAGCGCCTCGGGGACAAAGATTTTAAGGCTGTGAGGGTCAAAAAATCATAACCTCACCCAAAGCGGTCATTCATGCAAAGCTAGCCTTCCGGCATCCCTTTCGGGAACATTCGACTATATTTGATAAGGACGACATCGCCCGACTTATTTATAACAAAATTAGAATTTGACATTTTTTTGGCTATTTTTGCAAAAAGGGGTGGTTGGACCCGATTAGGGTTGCCTACGTATCTCACATCCGGTGAGAATCAAACCAGCATAGTTCTGCCGATTAGGATACGGGCGAGAACAACTAATTTAGAGAAACATATATTTTTTGTTGTTTTTTTTTTCTCTTGAAAATGGATGAAACATACAAAATCTTTTTGAATTTTCTTTCTCTTTTTTTTTTGATTTTCTGATTTATGGAAAATGATGACGAAGTACAAAATCTTTTTGAATTTTCATTTTCTCTTTTTTTATTTTTTATTTTCNACCCCCTTCGTGTAAGCATTGCCTTGGGTACCTTTGAGTGCCCATTGAACTTTGATGCACAAGGCTGGTAATTCCATACTGCACTTGTTCAACATTTCGGTAGTGTTTGGGTGCTGGTATTGGGCAAGGACCCCCATAGGGCCCTTAGGGAGCTTTGTCGCACCCAAACCACGGTCAAGACTGTGAAACTCGAAAGAAGTGAGGTTGGAAGATTGGGCCTGGTTGAAGGCTCCCTATTGAGTAGCTTTCTTATTTTATTTTTCATTATGTAATTCAACTATCACGGTTTGTAATAACTTATAAACAAATGATTGGGGCTATAGTGAAATTGGGACGGAGTATGCATGCATAGTTTAAATAATGGGTAGAGAACATGTCTATAGGGCTTTACTTACCAATTTGTGCAGTAGAAGCCATGTCTAGGACATGCATCTCACACCTAGATATCCTGTCTTAAGCTANCTTTTTTTTTTGATTTTCTCATTTATGGAAAATGATGACGAAGTACAAAATCTTTTTGAATTTTTATTTTCTCTTTTTTTTTATATTTTTTTTTCTGATTTATGAAAAATGATGACAAAGTACAAAATCTTTGTTAATTTTAATGCTTCTCTTTTGATTTTCAAAATGTGGCATGTGGGACATAGGGGATTCCAAGATTTCTTGGATTCCACAAATGTTCCTCATGTGCTTTTTCCCAAAAATGAAGCGTGGGGGACATGGGGGGAATTCCAAGACTTATTGGATTTCACAATGTTCCCCCTGTGTGCTTGTCCCAAAATGAAGCATGGGGGACATAGGTAGATTCCAAGACATCTTGGATTTCACAAATGTTCCTCATGCTTTTGATTAAAAAATGAAGCATGGGGGACATGAGGGAATTCCAAGACTTCTTGGATTCCACAATTGTTCCCCATGCCTTTGATTAAAATAGTAACATGTTTATTTAAAAAAACCTTATAACCTTCTTATTTAACGAGATCAGCATGACCAGGCGTGCCATTTTCCCTTAATTATTATTGGTCCGCCAAATGACCGTTTTACCCTTGAATAAATGCAACATGTAGCGCATAGGATGCATCAAGATGGTCTTTTTCATTTCAGGTTACATGTCCTAGACGGACCCAACCCCTGTGTTGAGTCCCCTAAGTCAAATGCTAGATGATGCAAATAAGCGTTCCTACTAGGGATCCGCCAGGAGGCTTTGTTATTCTAAGTTAACATCTTATTGGAGAAAGTATCTAGACTGGCTTACTCGAGGGGACAACTCGAGCCGAGGAGGGTCAATGTACCGGTAGCATTGCTTTTCGGCTTAATTGGTGGTGCTCCCCGCCTAAAACATGTGTGACTAAAATCCTTCACCGGGTGCCAGGCACCTCGGCTATCTCAAAGAAAGTGGGCTATGTCAAGCAAATGCCCAATTTTATTTTCAAGAAGACTCAGAGGGGGTGCATGAAAAGACAGTTTATATACACAGTTCAAAATTATCAAAGCGGTAAAAACCAATATTTAGCACGTTTAAGACAAACATATAATAACGATCAAATAATAAATAAGCCAAATACAAAAATTATTCCAAGCTCAAATTCTTAAACCCTAAACCAGTGGTTCTGGGTTTGCAATCCACAACAGAGTCGCCAGAGCTGTCACACTTCCTTTTGGCGCTACCACACCCCGCGAAGGGCATGGTAAAGGGAGTTTTTCCAATTAAAGGACAATCGAAATGGGATTCGTTTATTAAGAGATTCAGAGTCGCCACTTGGGAGATTTATGGTGTCCCAAGTCACCGGTTTGAATCCCGAATCGAGGAAAGGTTTGACTCTATTTAACAGTCCGCGAACCAGAAATCTAAGTGAGGAATTCTGTTAATACGGGAGAAGGTGTCAGGCATTCCCGAGTTTCGTGGTTCTAGCACGGTCGCTCAACTGCCATATTTGGCTTATTTATCTGATTTATAATATGATTTAATTTATGTGCAAATTTTAACCTTTAACCGCTTTAATTATTTTTTAAGAAAAATTGAGCGTCGTTTAAAATATGTTTTTGGATCACGTCACATGAAATGCACCCGGATCCTCGACACATTTTATTCAACGTTTTGAGATTTGGATTTGGGTCGCATGAAATGCACACCCGAATTTAGGAAGGTAAAATTATTAAACACGCGCCTAAAGAGACTAACGCATTATTATTTTTAAGGAAGGCCGTGAAATTCGCAAAATAGCCCGTCCCGAAATCTATGTAATTTTACAAACACATATAGAGGGCCCCACGGCTTATGTATTTTTATTTGGCAAGGCTCGTCTCATTTATTAATTTAAGGATATCCTAAAGCGACTATGATTTTCTATTTATTCTTGTCTCTAAAGATAAAGAAAAGGTCGTAATTAATTACATATTTATAAATTCGGGCATCGAGTTCAAGTCCAAATTCAAACAAAAGGGGACCCTCTTAATTTGAACCTGCTACCTAATTCGAAGCCCAAACTTATATTGTATTATACCAACAGTGATGGAAGATGAGAAAACTAATTAAACCAAGGAAGTTAAATCTGATTCGAAAAATCAAACAACTAGAAATTCATTCACAAACGCGTCATTACATTATATCACCACATTAACACATGTAAAAACAAAACTCATCTTAGCAACATATAAAATGATATCAAATTGCTAGGACTAGAGAAAATGAACATGTACACAAGCGAGAATCCAAATTAATGCACGAAAACAAATCGTGACCAAGGACCTGAACCATGAACCTTCAACCGCGAGTTTCAACCACAGTCTTAGACTGAACCTCTCGACCGGAACTCAATGAAATTGAACTGGATAGTAGCTCAAATGGAGCCTCGACTTGGAAAGCTCGACTCAAGATGCCATCATGTTACGTAAGAGAGGCTGCTTGCATTTTTGAACTGGTGGTCGTTTGGGACGTGAGGCTGGTTGTGCGACAGGAGTCGACCAAGATGGTCGTTTCGCTGGGTTAGCGACGGGATGGACAGCGATGGCACTGGTCAACGGTAATGGTGTACTGTTCGTCGACTATGAAGAGGGTGGTCGACGGGGCTGCTGGTTGTCGACTGGTTATGATGGTGGCTGAGCGGAGCAGGTTCTAGTGGTCGTTGGGCGAGGGAGATGAGGGCGTGAGGGGGCTGTTTTGGGTGTTAGGGTTTTTTTGTGTTGTTCCCTCCGTCATGAAGAAGAAGCTGTGTGTGGGGGTGTTTTTCAGTGACGGCCAGTGGTTGCTCGTGGTGCTGGTTGGTCGCCGGGCTGGGGGTTCGTTTGGATGGAGCTCGCGATTGGAAATGGGGAAAATGGCCGCTGTTTTTGGTGTTAGATTTTTAGGGTTTGTTTTTGGCTTCCTTCTGAAGAAGAAGAAGCAACAATGGTTATCCTCTTCTTCCAAAAAACGTTAGCCTCCTCCCATTTGTCCGTGAATGTGTGTGTATATATTATTTTGCTATCTGCAAGAGCTCCCCACGTGAGAGACCAAGGGTAATGGGTCTTCACGTGGGTTTAGGGTTCAAGGTCTCGTCCTCTGTCCGTGTTCCCCACGTGTGTCCCCCACGTGTGGTGGACTTGAATTATTATGGGCTAGGTCCGAAAATTAGGCCTAAAAGCGGGTAGTTTGAACCCAAATATTATTTTTGCCTGGAACCGAGAATAACAACATGATGTTATTTGATCAATACTACGTATGCAAAATGACTATCAAAATAAGACTAACAATTAAAACAAAACTATTTTTATATTTTTTCAAGTTTTTAAAATAACTACAAAACATTAATAAAACTATTTTTTTGCAATTTTCGTTTTTATATAAAGATAAAATATAAAGTTATACTTTTTGTATTTTTTTTTAAGTTTAAAATGACTACAAAATATTAATGAAACTATTTTTGTAATTTTCGAAATTATATAAAGATAAAAAATAAGGTACTATTTTTGTATTTTTCAAGTTTATGAAAATACATAAACTAAAACTTATATATATCTTTTTTTTGTATATTTTCATTTTTGGAACGAAAATAAAGTAAAATAGTCAAAATTAGCTAAAATAGCTATATTAGGCCTAAACTTAATATTTACGCTAAAACATGTGAAAATTCTTGGGGAGGGTCAAAAATCACGCGTCTACAATACATGCTGCACTTTATTTTGTTTCTTCTATGCCTTTACTGTTCTTATTGCAACAAACATGCCCCTGTGTGACTATCCTTCTATTAATCTGGCATGCCTACTGATTTGCTTAGTGCATGTTCTCTGCTACCCCCTAGCCCTAGTACATTTTCAACATGTGATAATGAGCCCTTTTGTTTGAAACCTGGTGTGACTGTCTAAGTTTTGAAATGCTTTCCTTTGGTATCTAGGTGAAATTATGTTATTACATGTGAACTACTTGCCCCCCACTTCCCTTTTCCCTGTTTGTGTTTACTGCCCAGAACAATATAAGGTATTTTGGTTCTGAGTTTGTCAAAACTGTCCCATTGTTTTTCTTTCAAAACTAGTTCTACATGGATCATTGTTTTAAACCGCTTTTCAACTCAATTTCTTTAAAGAAAATTCTATCACACTGTCACTACTCCTAGAGTCTAGGTTCTACCCCCTTCGTGTAAGCATTGCCTTGGGTACCTTTGAGTGCCCATTGAACTTTGATGCACAAGGCTGGTAATTCCATACTGCACTTGTTCAACATTTCGGTAGTGTTTGGGTGCTGGTATTGGGCAAGGACCCCCATAGGGCCCTTAGGGAGCTTTGTCGCACCCAAACCACGGTCAAGACTGTGAAACTCGAAAGAAGTGAGGTTGGAAGATTGGGCCTGGTTGAAGGCTCCCTATTGAGTAGCTTTCTTATTTTATTTTTCATTATGTAATTCAACTATCACGGTTTGTAATAACTTATAAACAAATGATTGGGGCTATAGTGAAATTGGGACGGAGTATGCATGCATAGTTTAAATAATGGGTAGAGAACATGTCTATAGGGCTTTACTTACCAATTTGTGCAGTAGAAGCCATGTCTAGGACATGCATCTCACACCTAGATATCCTGTCTTAAGCTATTTACTTTCAGATTGTTATACTCACTTTGTAATCAGTTAGTAATCAACAAATAACTGTTAAAAACTACTACTGCATTTAGAGACTATGCTTAAGGAGCTTTGTGCATTACATATCATGTTATTTAGGGTTGTAATTGCTGAACGCCTCACCAGCTGTTTAATTTAATAACATAAGTTTGGTTGACTACGTCATCTCTTTAAAACTAGAATTAATATGCATGTTCACCTTTTTTAAATCAAGTAGGCAATACGTACGTCACCTAGGCAAGATTTAGGCCCTAATAAGAATCGATTAACCATGTTCTTATCAGTTTAAGGTTAATCATCTTGGGTTAATTTAAATTCTACCACTCTCATTCCTGTTATGACTCTTTTGGGGGTCACCCTTTTACTGAAAATCCACCTCTATCTGGGAACAAGTTTTTCTTTGCAATCATGTATCTATTATCACTGATTTTTGATTCTTGCTCTATTAAGTTTTCAAACTACTGGGCTACCTTTTATGCCCAGAATCGTGCTGCTTTGATTTAAACTTCTGTAATTTTCAAGTCTTTACCTTTTTTCAAACCAGGTTTTAACTGTTTCCTTAGCTTTCTTTTACTTACCCTAACTGCTATCACTCGTTCCTTTTCATTAAAAATCTCTACCTTTGAGACCTTAAAATGTGTTTAAAGACGTTCCAACTTTATGCTTACTTGTGGAGGGATTTGTGAGCCTCTTATTTGCCTTTGTATGTTCCTTTTATGTGTAGTCCTACTTGTTATGCATGTCGCCTAGTATTTTGTCCTTTAAACTTAAGCGTTCAGCCTAGTACTCACCCTTTAAGAATAGTAGTCCTAAACGCCTCCGGGACTGATAGGTGGGATGGGTAATAGCATGCATTAGGTAATGATACCATTTCGCGCTTAATACCTTAATGGGGTTGAAAGTNGCTATCTCAAAGAAAGTGGGCTATGTCAAGCAAATGCCCAATTTTATTTTCAAGAAGACTCAGAGGGGGTGCATGAAAAGACAGTTTATATACACAGTTCAAAATTATCAAAGCGGTAAAAACCAATATTTAGCACGTTTAAGACAAACATATAATAACGATCAAATAATAAATAAGCCAAATACAAAAATTATTCCAAGCTCAAATTCTTAAACCCTAAACCAGTGGTTCTGGGTTTGCAATCCACAACAGAGTCGCCAGAGCTGTCACACTTCCTTTTGGCGCTACCACACCCCGCGAAGGGCANTTGAAAGTGTAGACATGGAGATGATGATCACACGATAACACTATGCGTACGATTGGTTACCGGTGTTGTGTGGATGATCCATGTATTTTATAAACCTAAGACCCCTTTCCTTTATGTAACTTACTTTAACACCAATAAATTTTGTCTTTTTCAACTACCCAAAAATTCCTCTTAATTTTACTGCATTATTACTTCTAAATTCCCTTTTTGTTTATTCAATAGCTTGACTAATTTTCTGCACTTAGACCCTCCCTCAAACAAATTATAGATTCCAACATACATGTTACATACCTGCCCTTATGTGTGAAATTATCAGTATACTTTCTTGCATTAAAGTCACAACATATCATGGCCGGGAACCATACTAGTGGATCTTAAGGGGTGCCTAACACCTTCCCATCAAGATAATTTCTAGCCCTTACCCGAACTCTGGTTTTCAAAATTCAAAACCCTTAGTGTCCTAATGCACTTAATCATTAGGTGGCGACTCTTTAATTCTAAAATCCATATTCCCAAACGGGAATAGAGTTGTCTTCCCAAATGTCACAAACCCGATTTCGCGAGAAAAAAAGGGGCGTCGATATATATGATGAGGATACCAAGAGATCCTCAGGATACCAAGAGATCCCCGCCTATTATTTCCTGTTGTGAGTAGTATCCCTTATATTGTTTTGCTTCTGCTTACTATTACTGCTTTCCCTTATTTATCCTGTTCGAATTCTCGTTGTAGACTCTATCTATACTGTTTTTCCTTATCTCATCATATATTATATTTATCTCAGTAGGGCCCTGACCTGCCTCATCACTACCCAACCGAGGTTAGGCTTGGCACTTACTAAGTACCGCTGTGGTGTACTCATGCCCCTTCTGCGCATGTTTTTCATGTGCAGATCCAGGTTCCTCCACCCAGGCGTACTATCATCGAGGCGAAGAGATCAATCAGATAGTTCGAGGTAATCTGCTGCGTCCGTAGACCAGGAGTCTCTACTTTATTCCAGCTTTAGTAGTTAGTTTATATTTTCTTTCAGTTGTTTAGACATTTAGGAGTTAGAGCAGTGTTTTACGTTTCTATTAGCCTGTGGTTCTCGTGAGTTTCCAGGTTTTGGGATGAGATTGTAGACTTCCGCATTATATTTTTGAGTTGTATATGCCAAGTGGTACTTATATACCGTTGTCTTCTAGTTCTGCTTAATTTAATTAAATGTTTCCACAAGTTATATTAATTTCTACATTATTAGGCTTAGCTAGTTGTAGGAACTAAGTTCCATCACGACATGTACTCGGAGGGTGAACTGGGGTTGTGACAAGTTAGTATCAGAGCTCTAGGTTCATAGGAGTCACGGAACACAGGCCAGTTTATTAGAGTCTCGCTGATTGGTACGGAGACGTCTGTACTTGTCTACGAGAGGCTATGTAACTGTTTAGAAAAAATCTTCATTTCATTTGAATTCCTTGTC
>MU702478.1:28377-71194 GCA_026770625.1 Nicotiana glauca | reverse complement strand
CTTGGGAGATTTATGGTGTCCCAAGTCACCGGTTTGAATCCCGAATCGAGGAAAGGTTTGACTCTATTTAACAGTCCGCGAACCAGAAATCTAAGTGAGGAATTCTGTTAATACGGGAGAAGGTGTCAGGCATTCCCGAGTTTCGTGGTTCTAGCACGGTCGCTCAACTGCCATATTTGGCTTATTTATCTGATTTATAATATGATTTAATTTATGTGCAAATTTTAACCTTTAACCGCTTTAATTATTTTTTAAGAAAAATTGAGCGTCGTTTAAAATATGTTTTTGGATCACGTCACATGAAATGCACCCGGATCCTCGACACATTTTATTCAACGTTTTGAGATTTGGATTTGGGTCGCATGAAATGCACACCCGAATTTAGGAAGGTAAAATTATTAAACACGCGCCTAAAGAGACTAACGCATTATTATTTTTAAGGAAGGCCGTGAAATTCGCAAAATAGCCCGTCCCGAAATCTATGTAATTTTACAAACACATATAGAGGGCCCCACGGCTTATGTATTTTTATTTGGCAAGGCTCGTCTCATTTATTAATTTAAGGATATCCTAAAGCGACTATGATTTTCTATTTATTCTTGTCTCTAAAGATAAAGAAAAGGTCGTAATTAATTACATATTTATAAATTCGGGCATCGAGTTCAAGTCCAAATTCAAACAAAAGGGGACCCTCTTAATTTGAACCTGCTACCTAATTCGAAGCCCAAACTTATATTGTATTATACCAACAGTGATGGAAGATGAGAAAACTAATTAAACCAAGGAAGTTAAATCTGATTCGAAAAATCAAACAACTAGAAATTCATTCACAAACGCGTCATTACATTATATCACCACATTAACACATGTAAAAACAAAACTCATCTTAGCAACATATAAAATGATATCAAATTGCTAGGACTAGAGAAAATGAACATGTACACAAGCGAGAATCCAAATTAATGCACGAAAACAAATCGTGACCAAGGACCTGAACCATGAACCTTCAACCGCGAGTTTCAACCACAGTCTTAGACTGAACCTCTCGACCGGAACTCAATGAAATTGAACTGGATAGTAGCTCAAATGGAGCCTCGACTTGGAAAGCTCGACTCAAGATGCCATCATGTTACGTAAGAGAGGCTGCTTGCATTTTTGAACTGGTGGTCGTTTGGGACGTGAGGCTGGTTGTGCGACAGGAGTCGACCAAGATGGTCGTTTCGCTGGGTTAGCGACGGGATGGACAGCGATGGCACTGGTCAACGGTAATGGTGTACTGTTCGTCGACTATGAAGAGGGTGGTCGACGGGGCTGCTGGTTGTCGACTGGTTATGATGGTGGCTGAGCGGAGCAGGTTCTAGTGGTCGTTGGGCGAGGGAGATGAGGGCGTGAGGGGGCTGTTTTGGGTGTTAGGGTTTTTTTGTGTTGTTCCCTCCGTCATGAAGAAGAAGCTGTGTGTGGGGGTGTTTTTCAGTGACGGCCAGTGGTTGCTCGTGGTGCTGGTTGGTCGCCGGGCTGGGGGTTCGTTTGGATGGAGCTCGCGATTGGAAATGGGGAAAATGGCCGCTGTTTTTGGTGTTAGATTTTTAGGGTTTGTTTTTGGCTTCCTTCTGAAGAAGAAGAAGCAACAATGGTTATCCTCTTCTTCCAAAAAACGTTAGCCTCCTCCCATTTGTCCGTGAATGTGTGTGTATATATTATTTTGCTATCTGCAAGAGCTCCCCACGTGAGAGACCAAGGGTAATGGGTCTTCACGTGGGTTTAGGGTTCAAGGTCTCGTCCTCTGTCCGTGTTCCCCACGTGTGTCCCCCACGTGTGGTGGACTTGAATTATTATGGGCTAGGTCCGAAAATTAGGCCTAAAAGCGGGTAGTTTGAACCCAAATATTATTTTTGCCTGGAACCGAGAATAACAACATGATGTTATTTGATCAATACTACGTATGCAAAATGACTATCAAAATAAGACTAACAATTAAAACAAAACTATTTTTATATTTTTTCAAGTTTTTAAAATAACTACAAAACATTAATAAAACTATTTTTTTGCAATTTTCGTTTTTATATAAAGATAAAATATAAAGTTATACTTTTTGTATTTTTTTTTAAGTTTAAAATGACTACAAAATATTAATGAAACTATTTTTGTAATTTTCGAAATTATATAAAGATAAAAAATAAGGTACTATTTTTGTATTTTTCAAGTTTATGAAAATACATAAACTAAAACTTATATATATCTTTTTTTTGTATATTTTCATTTTTGGAACGAAAATAAAGTAAAATAGTCAAAATTAGCTAAAATAGCTATATTAGGCCTAAACTTAATATTTACGCTAAAACATGTGAAAATTCTTGGGGAGGGTCAAAAATCACGCGTCTACAATACATGCTGCACTTTATTTTGTTTCTTCTATGCCTTTACTGTTCTTATTGCAACAAACATGCCCCTGTGTGACTATCCTTCTATTAATCTGGCATGCCTACTGATTTGCTTAGTGCATGTTCTCTGCTACCCCCTAGCCCTAGTACATTTTCAACATGTGATAATGAGCCCTTTTGTTTGAAACCTGGTGTGACTGTCTAAGTTTTGAAATGCTTTCCTTTGGTATCTAGGTGAAATTATGTTATTACATGTGAACTACTTGCCCCCCACTTCCCTTTTCCCTGTTTGTGTTTACTGCCCAGAACAATATAAGGTATTTTGGTTCTGAGTTTGTCAAAACTGTCCCATTGTTTTTCTTTCAAAACTAGTTCTACATGGATCATTGTTTTAAACCGCTTTTCAACTCAATTTCTTTAAAGAAAATTCTATCACACTGTCACTACTCCTAGAGTCTAGGTTCTACCCCCTTCGTGTAAGCATTGCCTTGGGTACCTTTGAGTGCCCATTGAACTTTGATGCACAAGGCTGGTAATTCCATACTGCACTTGTTCAACATTTCGGTAGTGTTTGGGTGCTGGTATTGGGCAAGGACCCCCATAGGGCCCTTAGGGAGCTTTGTCGCACCCAAACCACGGTCAAGACTGTGAAACTCGAAAGAAGTGAGGTTGGAAGATTGGGCCTGGTTGAAGGCTCCCTATTGAGTAGCTTTCTTATTTTATTTTTCATTATGTAATTCAACTATCACGGTTTGTAATAACTTATAAACAAATGATTGGGGCTATAGTGAAATTGGGACGGAGTATGCATGCATAGTTTAAATAATGGGTAGAGAACATGTCTATAGGGCTTTACTTACCAATTTGTGCAGTAGAAGCCATGTCTAGGACATGCATCTCACACCTAGATATCCTGTCTTAAGCTATTTACTTTCAGATTGTTATACTCACTTTGTAATCAGTTAGTAATCAACAAATAACTGTTAAAAACTACTACTGCATTTAGAGACTATGCTTAAGGAGCTTTGTGCATTACATATCATGTTATTTAGGGTTGTAATTGCTGAACGCCTCACCAGCTGTTTAATTTAATAACATAAGTTTGGTTGACTACGTCATCTCTTTAAAACTAGAATTAATATGCATGTTCACCTTTTTTAAATCAAGTAGGCAATACGTACGTCACCTAGGCAAGATTTAGGCCCTAATAAGAATCGATTAACCATGTTCTTATCAGTTTAAGGTTAATCATCTTGGGTTAATTTAAATTCTACCACTCTCATTCCTGTTATGACTCTTTTGGGGGTCACCCTTTTACTGAAAATCCACCTCTATCTGGGAACAAGTTTTTCTTTGCAATCATGTATCTATTATCACTGATTTTTGATTCTTGCTCTATTAAGTTTTCAAACTACTGGGCTACCTTTTATGCCCAGAATCGTGCTGCTTTGATTTAAACTTCTGTAATTTTCAAGTCTTTACCTTTTTTCAAACCAGGTTTTAACTGTTTCCTTAGCTTTCTTTTACTTACCCTAACTGCTATCACTCGTTCCTTTTCATTAAAAATCTCTACCTTTGAGACCTTAAAATGTGTTTAAAGACGTTCCAACTTTATGCTTACTTGTGGAGGGATTTGTGAGCCTCTTATTTGCCTTTGTATGTTCCTTTTATGTGTAGTCCTACTTGTTATGCATGTCGCCTAGTATTTTGTCCTTTAAACTTAAGCGTTCAGCCTAGTACTCACCCTTTAAGAATAGTAGTCCTAAACGCCTCCGGGACTGATAGGTGGGATGGGTAATAGCATGCATTAGGTAATGATACCATTTCGCGCTTAATACCTTAATGGGGTTGAAAGTGTAGACATGGAGATGATGATCACACGATAACACTATGCGTACGATTGGTTACCGGTGTTGTGTGGATGATCCATGTATTTTATAAACCTAAGACCCCTTTCCTTTATGTAACTTACTTTAACACCAATAAATTTTGTCTTTTTCAACTACCCAAAAATTCCTCTTAATTTTACTGCATTATTACTTCTAAATTCCCTTTTTGTTTATTCAATAGCTTGACTAATTTTCTGCACTTAGACCCTCCCTCAAACAAATTATAGATTCCAACATACATGTTACATACCTGCCCTTATGTGTGAAATTATCAGTATACTTTCTTGCATTAAAGTCACAACATATCATGGCCGGGAACCATACTAGTGGATCTTAAGGGGTGCCTAACACCTTCCCATCAAGATAATTTCTAGCCCTTACCCGAACTCTGGTTTTCAAAATTCAAAACCCTTAGTGTCCTAATGCACTTAATCATTAGGTGGCGACTCTTTAATTCTAAAATCCATATTCCCAAACGGGAATAGAGTTGTCTTCCCAAATGTCACAAACCCGATTTCGCGAGAAAAAAAGGGGCGTCGATATATATGATGAGGATACCAAGAGATCCTCAGGATACCAAGAGATCCCCGCCTATTATTTCCTGTTGTGAGTAGTATCCCTTATATTGTTTTGCTTCTGCTTACTATTACTGCTTTCCCTTATTTATCCTGTTCGAATTCTCGTTGTAGACTCTATCTATACTGTTTTTCCTTATCTCATCATATATTATATTTATCTCAGTAGGGCCCTGACCTGCCTCATCACTACCCAACCGAGGTTAGGCTTGGCACTTACTAAGTACCGCTGTGGTGTACTCATGCCCCTTCTGCGCATGTTTTTCATGTGCAGATCCAGGTTCCTCCACCCAGGCGTACTATCATCGAGGCGAAGAGATCAATCAGATAGTTCGAGGTAATCTGCTGCGTCCGTAGACCAGGAGTCTCTACTTTATTCCAGCTTTAGTAGTTAGTTTATATTTTCTTTCAGTTGTTTAGACATTTAGGAGTTAGAGCAGTGTTTTACGTTTCTATTAGCCTGTGGTTCTCGTGAGTTTCCAGGTTTTGGGATGAGATTGTAGACTTCCGCATTATATTTTTGAGTTGTATATGCCAAGTGGTACTTATATACCGTTGTCTTCTAGTTCTGCTTAATTTAATTAAATGTTTCCACAAGTTATATTAATTTCTACATTATTAGGCTTAGCTAGTTGTAGGAACTAAGTTCCATCACGACATGTACTCGGAGGGTGAACTGGGGTTGTGACAAGTTAGTATCAGAGCTCTAGGTTCATAGGAGTCACGGAACACAGGCCAGTTTATTAGAGTCTCGCTGATTGGTACGGAGACGTCTGTACTTGTCTACGAGAGGCTATGTAACTGTTTAGAAAAAATCTTCATTTCATTTGAATTCCTTGTCGTGCGATATTTTTTACATCAATTCTAAACTTATGTCTTCTATTCTCTCATAGATGGTAAGGACAGGTGCTACTCGAGATGATCAGGCACCCGCACCCCATACTGCAACCATTAGAGGCCGGGGTCGGGGGAGAGGTCGAGGACGCGCACTTGGTGCATCCAAAGCACCTACGTGAGCTACCGCCGAGACACTACCAGCAGATCCAGCCGAAGCCCAGGCACCTGGCACGCCTACTACTACCACTACCACTCCAGCTCTCCTGGAGACTTTGGCTATGTTCATGAGTATGTACACCACCTTGGCTCAGTCAGGGCTGCTTCCCCTTGCTGCAGCCACATCCCAGGCCGGGGGAGGAGCACAGACTCCCGCCGTCCGCACTCCTGAGCAGTGAGTGTAGGTTGAGCAGGCTGCCAAGATTATTCTTGCACTACCTGCAGCGCCAGTTCAGCCCAAAGATGGGTCAACTCCTTTAGAGGACGAGGAGCGGAGACATGAGAGATTCAAGAAGTATGATCCCCCAGTGTTCAGTGGATTAGAAGGAGATGATGCCTTTGGATTTCTAGAGGAGTGTCATCGTATTGTTCGCATTATGGGCATAGTGGAGTCCAACGGGGTTTCTTTCACTACTTTTCAGCTTCAGGGAGTCGATTATGATTTGTGGCGCACTTATGAGATAGACAGTCCAGTCGAGGCTGCTTCACTGACTTGGACTCGCTTCTCGGATATATTTATGAGAGAGTTTATCCCCTAGAGTCTCAGGAATGCATGGCGCGGAGAGTTTGAGCATTTGCGCCAGGGTGCTATGACCGTTTCGGAGTATGCTATCCATTATACCTGGTTGGCCAGGCATACACCGGCGTTGGTTGCTACAGTTTGGGAGAGGGTTCGCAGGTTCATTGAGGGTCTTATCCCATACATCAGATCTAGAATGGCTCGAGAGTTGGAGATGGACATTCCTTATCAGCAGGTGGTGAGCATTGCTAGGAGGATTGAGGGTATGCTCGCCGGGGAGCGAGCGGAGAGGGAGGCCAAGAGGTCTCGAGAGTCGGGTCACTACTCTAGTGCCCGTACCCCATCAGCAGGTTGTTATGGGAGAGGTTATGCGTGTCGCCCCGTCCATTTAGCTCTTCCAGCAGCTAGCAGTGCTCCACCTCTGCCTATACCTTAGGAGCCTTACTATGCACCTGCAGTTTCTAGCACGCCTCCTGCGCGGGGTACTTCCAGGGGTCAGTCAAGCAGACCTGGTCCTAGCCAGTCACAGCCGTCGCGTCGTCCCAGAGCTTATTTTGAGTGTGGAGATACCCGCCACATGGTAAGGGATCACCCTAGACTTTGGAGGAGTGCGCCCCCACAAACTTCTCAGCCACAGCGCGCTCAGCAGAGATCTCAGGCCATGATCACAGCTCCAGCTGCTACCTCACCTACCCAACCAGCTAAGGGCAGAGGTCGGGGAGATAGAGGTTGTCCTCGAGAGAGGGGTCGGGCCAGATATTATGCTATTCTTACTCGTACTGAGGTTGTTGCCTCCGACTCCGTCATTACATGTATTATAGTGGATTGTCACAGAGGGGCATCAGTTCTATTCAATCCGGGCTCTACTTATTCTTATGTGTCTTCTTACTTTGCTCCGTATTTGGGTGTTCCTCGAGATTTTTTGAGTGCCCCCTTTCATGTTTCTAATCCTGTTAGGGATTCTCTTACTGTGGATTGCGTTTATCGGTCATGTTTGGTTACTATTCATGGTTTTGAGACCAGAGCGAATTCATTATTACTCGGTATGGTTAATTTTAACATTATTTTAGGCATGGATTGGTTGTCGCCCCATTTTGCTATTCTTGATTGTCACACCAAGACAGTGACGTTGGCTATACCAGGTATTCCGCGTATTGAGAGGAGTGGTACTTTAGATTACACTACCATAAGAGTTATCTCTTTTCTTACAGCTTAGTGAATGGTTGAGAAGGGGTGTGCCATGTATTTAGCTTATGTGAGAGACGTCAGTACCGATACCCCTTCTGTTGATTTGGTTCTAGTGGTACGGGATTATCTCGGTGTGTTTCCAGCTAATCTTCCGGGCATGCCGCCCGATAGATACATTGATTTTAGCATTTATATGTTGTCGGGCACTCAGCCCATTTCCATTCCTCCGTATCATATGGCTCCTCCTAAGTTGAAATAGTTGAAGGATCAGTAGCAGGAATTCCTTGGTAAAGGTTTTGTTTGACCCAGTGTTTCACCGTCGGGTGCTCCTATTTTGTTTGTGAAGAAGAATGATGGTTCTATGCGTATGTGTATTGATTATCGCCAGTTGAACAAGGTTACAGTGAAGAACCATTATCCTTTGCCTCATATTAATGATCTGTTTGACCAGCTTCAGGGTACACAGGTATTTTCTAAGATTGACTTGCACTGAGGTTACCATCAGTTGAAGATTCGAGAGCCAAATATCCCGAAGACTGCCTTCAGGACTGGGTATGGTCATTACAAGTTCCTTGTTATGTCATTTGGGCTGACCAATGCCCCAACAACTTTCATGCATTTGATGCACAGTGTGTTTGGACCATATCTTGACTCGTTCCTTATTGTTTTTATTGATGATATCTGGTGTATTCTTGGAGTCGGTAAGATCATGAGCAGCACCTGAGGACCGTGCTTCAAACCTTGAGAGAGAAGAAGTTATTTGCAAAGTTCTCAAAATGTGAGTTTTGGCTGAGTATTGTGGAATTCTTAGGCCACGTGATTTCGAGTGAGGGTATTCGGGTGGATCTGAGGAAGATAAAGGCCGTACAGAGTTGGCCCAGGCTATCCTCAGCTACAGAGATTCACAATTTCCTTTGTTTGGAAGGCTACTACTGTCTCTTAATGGAGGGATTTTCATCGATTTTGGACCTTATGACTAGATTGACCCAGAAGGGTGCCCCATTTCAGTGGACAGAGGAGTGTGAGGCGAGCTTTTAGAAGCTTAAGACAGCTTTGACTACAACCCCAATCTTGATGTTGCCTACCAGTTCGGGGCCTTATACTGTCTATTGTGATGCCTCGAGAGTTGGCCTTGGAGCGGTGTTGATGCACGACGGTAGGGTGATTGCCTACGTGTCCAGACAATTGAAGATAAATGAAAAGACCTACCCTGTCCACGACCTTGAGTTAGCTTCCATTGTTCATGCCTTAAAGATCTTGCGTCATTATTTGTACAGTGTGCCTTGTGAGATTTATATTGACCACCGGATCTTGCAGTACTTACTCAAGAAAAAAGATCTAAATATGCGTCAGGGGAGGTGGCTAGAGTTGCTGAAAGATTATGATATCACTATCCTGTATCACCCGGGCAAGGCCAATGTGGTGGCGGATACCTTGAGTCGTTGTGCAGAGAGTTTGGGGAGTTTAGCATATCTACCAGCTTCGAAGAGCCCTATGGCAATGGATGTTCAGACCTTAGCCAGCCAGTTCGTGATATTGGATATTTCGGAGCCGAGTTGGGTTATAGCTTGTGTGGTTTCCCGGTCTTCCTTATTTGATCGTATTAGGGAGCAGCAGTATGAAGACCCTTATTTGCTTGTCCTTAAGGACAAGGTTCAGCGTGGAGATGCCAGGTATGTGACCATTGGAGATGACGGGGTATTGAGGATGCAAGGCTAGATTTGTGTGCTCAATGTTGATGGTCTTCGAGAGTTGATTCTAGCAGAGGCCCATAGTTCGCGGTATTCCATCCATCTGGGTATCAGGACTTGAGGCAGCACTATTGGTGGAGGCGGATAAAGAAGGATATAGTTGGTTATGTGTCTAGATGCCTCAACTGCCAGCAGCTGAAGTATAAGCACCAGCGCCTTGGTGGGTTACTTCAGCAGATAGAGATTCCGGAGTGGAAATGGGAGCGCATCACCATGGACTTTGTATCTGGACTCCCACGGACCTTAAAGAAGTTTGATTCCATTTGGGTCATTGTGGATCGGCTGACCAAGTCTTCTCAATTCATTCATATGTATACCACGTATTCATCGGAGCGTTTGGCAGACATTTATATCTAGGAGATCGTTCGTCTGCATGGTATTCAAGTTTCTATTATTTCGGACCGAGGTACTCAGTTTACATTGCAGTTTTGGAGAGCTGTACAGTAGGAGTTAGGCACTCGGGTGGAGTTGAGCACATCATTTCACCCCCAGACGGACGGACAGTCCGAGTGCACTATTCAGATTCTTGAGTATATGCTCCGTGCGTGTGTGATTGAGTTTGGAGGGTCTTGGGATCAATTCTTGCCATGGCGGAGTTTTCTTACAACAATAGTTATCATTCCAGTATTCAGATGGCGCCGTATGAGGCTTTATTGTAAGGCCCAGTGAAATTTTGGTCTTAAAACCTAGTAGCTTGTGGTGTCCAGATCCGGATATGTGTTAGGGATGTGTAGAATTCTTCGCGGCGAACCCTTGGTATTGATCCAAGCTCTAAAAAATCAAGAATCAAAATTCTTCCAGAAAAATTGCCATTTGCGGTCCAGAATGTTGTCGCAGATCTGGTATGCGGACCGCATTTCTACCGCAGAGTTAACCAGTGAGTTAGTCGAAATTGAAGTTGAAAATGCGGTCTATTATGCGATCGCATAATCAATATGCAGACCACATAATCGTCGCATAAATTCCTCAAGGATTTGTGAAGGTCAATTTTGCGGTGCATTCTGCGACCGCAGAATAGGAATGCGGACCGCATTTTTGTCGCAAACCCAGGCAGAGAAGCCAGATTTCAGGAGCACTTCTGCGGTCCATTATGTGGACCGCATTTCCCCTTTGCGATTGCAGAGTGCGACCGCGACCCGACTCGGCTCCAGATTTTCTAATTTTTCAAGCCGATCTCTTCTTCAATAAAACACCCCAACCCTTCTTTTTTACATATTTTTCTGCACAAAACTAGAGAGAAAGTCTCATCCTCATCAATTGATTTTACAAAGTCATCCTAGCCCGAAAACTTTCAACTACTTGTCTTCATCTCCACCCCTGCAGGTAAAATCCCCAACCCTTCTTCATTGATTTTCAGATTTAAATAAAAAAAGGGGATTCTCATGAATTAATTCTTGAAAATGGAAGTTTAAACACTCATTCATGTCTATTAAAACCTAAAATCTCGTATGAGTAATTAGATAGAGTAAAGAATTATGTAAAGGAGGGTTGATAACCTAAATATGCTCGGGTAGTGATTGTGAACTTTGATTCTAAGAAATATGTATTAATTTGTGCACTAGATTGACGTTGTCAGGCTTTTTGGTAAAGTTAGAAGTAGATATTGAAAGGGAATTCGGCTCCAGGTATGTATGGCTAACCTTGATCTTTGTAGAATCACCTTGTGTGATGTACGAATGTTTGGTATGTTATATCTGCGTGGCTTATTCATGAAATTATTGTGATTGTGCTTGTAGTAAGAATTGAGGAACAAATGACGAAATAAAATCATAAATGATGAAACTGAAATAACTGTGATAACCACATCTATGGCTTATTGTGGGCGATTGTCATTGTGATGTAAAACACATGTGAAATGTTGGATATGACAGAAAATAGTATTGATGGCTATGGAAATACTTGTAAATTGTTGATGTTATTTCTTAAGATGTGTTGTTGTTGATCTTTGCGAATTGTTGATTGTTGTTGTGTTGATTGGTGAATTATGACTCTATGGTGGGATCGGGTTGCACGCCGCAACACGAAGTTATAAGGTGCGGGTTGTGGTGATAAGGGTGGCTGAGGTAATAAGGGTGGCCGAGGTAATAAGGGTCGAAAGTGATCGAAATCACTATTGAAATAAACATTTGAGCAAATTGTGAAATCATTGGCGTGGAATTGTGGAAGGGGGAAACAGAAGAGATTGAAAACTTGTTTGGCCTGATTGTTCCTTTCCTTGTGCATTTGATTGTTGTTTCTATTACTGTTACCTACTTGTATATGGCTTGAGTTTACTTGGAGAAAGTTTGTTCATACATACCAGTACAATTCATGTGTACTGACGTCCCTTTTGCGGGGGCCGCTACATTCGTGTTATGATTGTAGGTGGATCCATAGCAGGTACCCCAGTCCACCGACCGTAGCTCTTCATCACTCCCCGTCAGCTGAATTGGTGAGCCCCTTTCCTTTCGGGGCCCTGCGTGGCACATGTCGTTTCTGTTTTGGGATCTCATTTTGGTATTTGTATAAGGTATATCTGGAGCCTTGTTACCGGCAAGTAGTATATCATCCCTTTTTTAATGTTTAGAGGCTCCGTAGACAGGAAATGTGGGTCATGAACTTATGTAGTATGTATCTTGCACGTTGGTCTATGTGAAGTGTAAACCACGTTAAGAATCATGTACCATATGTATCTTTTGTAATAAAAAGGTGTTTTAATTGTAAATGGTTATTTTTCTTGGCTAATAAGGAATGAAAAATGCGGGGTAACACGTTGGGTAGGAGAGGCACCCAGGTCCGCTTGACTGGGGCTACCCGGTCGAGCGCCGGTCATGTCCCTCATATTCGGGGCGTGACATTTATATGGTAGGAGGTGTAGATCTCCGGTGATTTGGTTTGAGCTGGGTGAGGCCAGGCTATTAGGCACAGAGTTGGTTTAGGATGCATTGGAGAAGGTTAAGAAGATTTAGGATAAACTCTGTATAGCCCAATCCAGGAAGAAGACTACGCGGATAGAAAGGTTCGTGATGTTTCATATATGGTTAGTGAGCAGGGTCTGCTTCGGGTTTCGCCTATGAAAGGCGTCATGAGGTTTGGGAAGAAAGGAAAGTTGAGTTCGAGGTTTATTGTCCCTTTTTAGATCTTCAAGCGAGTTGGGGAGGTTGCCTATGATCTTTCCTTACCTCCCAGTTTTGCCGGAGTTCATCCGGTATTTCATGTTTTGATGCTCCGGAGGTATCATGGTGACCCGTCGCACGTGTTGGATTTTAGTTCAGTCCAGTTGGACAAGGATCTATCTTATGTCGAGTAACCAATGGCTATCTTGGACAGTCATATCAGAAAGTTGAGGTCAAAGAACATAGCTTTAGTGAAGGTTCAATGGCGGGGTCTACTGGCCGAGGAGGCGACTTGGGAGACCGAGCACGATATGCGGAGCAGTTACCCTCATCTTTTTACTACTTCAGGTATGTTCTCTATACTCGTTCGAGGACGAACGAATGTTTAAGTGTAGGAAGATGTGATGACCTGACTAGTCATCTTAAGAATTAACGCCCAGATCCCTTATTAACTACTTCCCCTAAGTTTATTTCTGCTATTTTGGTTTGCCGGGACGTTCGGTGTTGAGTTTCGGAGAGTCTTGGGACACTTAGTCCCTAAATGAGAGCTTAAGTGTTGAAAAATGGTCTGTAGTTAGAACACTGTGAAGACGACCTCGAAATGTAAATCTGATGGTTACGTCAGCTTCGTTAGGTGATTTCGGGGTTGGGAGCGTGCTTCGAATGTATTTTGGAAGTCCGTAGCTCATTTAGGCTTCAAATGCCTAAATTTGAATTTTTGAAGTTTCCGTACCGATTGTGAGTTTTTGATCCGAGGGTCGGATCGGAATTCTGAAAGTTGCAGTAGCTCCGTCATGTCATTTGGGATGTGTGTGCAAAATTTCAGGTCATTCGGACGTGTTTTGGTTAGGTTTTCGATCGAAAGTGAATTTTGATAAAATTTGAAGTTCTTAGGCTCAAATCCTTGTTTAATTCGAGTTTACGGCGTTGTTTTAGGTGGTTTAAGGATTGGTACAACTTTGAATGAGGTATTAGGTTTTATTGGTGCTTTTAGTTGAGGTCCTGAGGGCCTCGGGATGATTTCGGATGGTTGACGGAAGGATTTTGGAAGTTTGGAAATATCAGTCTTTGTTACTTCTTTTATTTTCGCATCTGCTGCTTGGGAATAGCAGATGCGGTGCCACAAAAGCGGCTAAGTGGCTGCAGAAGCGTCTTGGCCCCTTTTCCTCAGAAACTATAGAAGCGGTTCTTTTTCTGCATAAGCGAAGCCGCAGAAGCGGCTCAGCCACCGCAGAAGCGGAGCCCAGTGGTCCTCTAGTTTCCGCAGAAGCGGAATGTCTCTCGCAGATGCGGTTTCACACCTGCGACTCCTTTATCGCAGATGCGTTACTTGGACAGTTAAGTGAAAATCGTAGGAGCGGCTTATGTTCCGCAAAAGCGGGACCGCAGATACGGTCCCTTGTCCGCATAAGCGAAAATCCCTATTCAGATATAGAGATTTCGAGGGTTAGTTTTCAAAAGTTAAAAAAAATCAAATTAAGCTCGGGGAAGGGCGATTTTGATAGGGTTTTGAAGAGGAAATTATTGGGTAACGTTTCTTTAATCTCTTCTAGTTATATTTCATTTTTATATAGTTAAATCCATCATTAAAATTCGAATTGAGTATCAAAAATTGGAAAAATTGGATGAAACTTCATAGGCTAAACTATTGACTTTTGAGTGGGTGTTTGACCTTTGATTTGGGAGGATTTTATATGGTTAGACTCGTGAGAGTACAAGGGTTCTGAAAATTTAAAAATTATTTGATTCCAAAATGTTGGCCTGAAGGGCATTTTGGTCATTTTATCTAATTTAACACCGTAGCTTTGAATTAAATAGTAAAACCAGTTGTTTGCGATGTTATTTATGATATATACTTGAATTTAATATATTTGGGCCATTTAGAGTCGGATACTCATGGCAAAGGCGTGGTTTCTGGTTAATTTTTGTGTCGGTTCAAGGTTAGTGGCTTGTCTAACCTTGTGTGGGGGACCTTTCCATTAGGATATGATATTTGGTAATTGAATGCCTTGTATGTGAGGTGATGAGTGCGTACTGGAGATAATTGTTAGAAATCCGTTTTTACTTGAAGTATTTTAATTGAGTTTTCCTGCCTATCTGTTTATTTTGAATTACAAGTTTATCCTATGCTAGTTCAGAGAAGCATGTTTTTTTGACTTATTTGCTTAAGTGCTTAAACTGTCTTGGTTGTATTACGTGAAGCATGTTAGGCTAGGATTTACTATTACTTGTTCTAAGTTAGTTTTTATCCTAACGTGTTGGGCTGTCATTATGTGTTTTAATTTGGGACTACGTGACGGTATCCCGGGAGATCCCCATGTACTGGTTATGTTCTGGACTGAGGTGCGGGATACCAAGAGATCCCTGGCACATGGAAATGTAAGATTTGAGTATACCAAGAGATCCTCGGGATACTAAGAGATCCCTCGTGTATATGAAAAGGATACCAAGAGATCCCTAGTGTAAGATTTGACGATACCAAGAGATCTTCGGGATACCAAGAGATCCCTAGTGTATATGATAAGGATACCAAGAGATCCTCGGGATACCAAGAGATCCCCGACTACTATTTCCTATTGTGAGTAGTATCCCTTATATTGTTTTGCTTTTACTTCCTATTACTGCTTTCCCTTATTTATCCTGTTCGGATTCTCGCTGTAGACTCTATATATACTGTTTTTCCTTATCTCTTCATATATTACAGTTATCGCAGTAGGGCCCTGACCTTCCTCATCACTACCCAACCGAGGTTAGGCTTGGCACTTACTGAGTACCACTGTGGTGTACTCATTCCCCTTCTGCACATATTTTTCATGTGCAGATCCAGGTTCCACCACCCAAGCATACTATCATCGACGTGGAGAGATTTAGCGGAGACTTTAAGGTATATCTGCCGCATCTGCAGACCAGGAGTCTCTACTCTATTCTAGCTTTAGTAGTAGTTTATCTTTTCTTTCAGTTGTTTAGACATTCCAGAGTTAGAGCAGTGTTTTACGTTTCTATTAGCCTGTGGTTCCCGTGATTTCTGGGTTTTGGGATGAGATTGTAGACTTTCGCATTCTGTTTTTGAGTTGTATATGCCAAGTGGTACTTATATACATTTTCTTATAGTTTTTCTTAATTTACATAAATATTTCCGCAAGTTATATTAATTTCTACATTGTTAGGCTTACCTAGTTGTAGGAACTAGGTGCCATCATGACATGTTCATGGAGGGTGAACTGGGGTCCTGACACTTGGAACCCAAACAAACACTACCACGTTCTGTGCAATTATTTGGAGAACTAAATGCTGCTCGTGCCAATTGTTGATATTTAAAAGGTCGAGTCTAGTAGGGGGTAAGGGCCTAACACTTTTGTTTTGCAGAAATAAGGCACGAAGAACACATATTCGGCATGGTCACCAAAATCCACCTGAAATTGCTAAATTGGTGGGAAGATCTTCATTCCACTAATCAGACCCTTGTCCGAAAATACTTAGGGAATTTACCTTCACTTTTGGAAATCCAATCCAACAACAAAATTATTGAAGCTACCACTCTTTTCTCAAGATGATTGGTCTAAAGAAGAATATGGATTTAACTTGCATGAAGGAGTCGTACATTCCCTTTTAATATTTGTACGAAAGGTACGGTCATAGCAAGTCTTACCATACTTACCATGAGGAGTTCGCCCTCACATCATTGGGGCATATCCATAGAAGGGTCTCCGTCTTCATGTTCTGCTTCTTGGGGATGATAGTATTTCTTATGAAGAAGGCTAGGATCCATACCAGACTAGCTATGGTCTCTAAAACATTAATGAAGGGAATTGGCAGGCAAGCATTTAGCATAGTGCCCATGATTATTGCATAGATGTACTGAGCCCTATAGAAGTATCAACAAGAAGTCAAGCACTTCGAGGGTTGCAACTTGTTACTCCAACTCTGGCTCATTGAACATCTCTAGAGGGGTGAGTATCGACAAGAAATCCAACGTAGGGATTGGGATGATCATATTGCCTTCCATCAGCCATGGCGAATGAACTATATGCCCAATATGTTTGCTCAACCAGAAGATGCCAAAGGATGGGTAGAACTGTTTGAAAATCTGACGAAGAACAAAGTACAATGGATGTCCGAATGGTTCCCTACTGAAGCATTCATTGCCCGATCCAGGGATGCACCATTTACGATACTTATCGGTTTGAGAGGAAGTTATCCTTATGTCCCTCTCCGAGTCATGCGACAGGCCGACAGGAAGTAGGTTATACCAAAGGTCGACAAGACGAGTCACTCCTGGGCTGATTTCCAAACTGATGACAACCCTTACAAGTGCCAAGACCAACACATGTGGCACTACAAAATTGTCATGGAAAGAGACACTATTAAGTCGGACAGGTACCATGCTGGTTATACCCCAGACTATCCAAGCTAGCTGGAGGATAATTATAATGGTTTGGGTCAACCCGGGTTTGTTCGATGTCACAGGGTCATCGATGAGAAGCGTGAAGCACGGGTTAAGTACAACCAACTGCGCAAGAGGATTCGGGAATACTAAAGTGAGCACCGTGAAATTCAAGAAGCCAACCAAAAGCTGATTGAAGAGTAGAAGGATATGGCTATCAGCACCAACAAACGACTGGTCTGTTTGGAGCAGGGTATAGTGGAGCTAGAAATAAAATTCATCAAGAGAGTCGAGGACTACCAGAATGCTGAGGGAAACGAAGGTGGACACCTGGCCAGAGCCTACTTGCTGCTAGGACTTCGAGAGCAGGTGAAGCTGTTCGATGGAGCCAAGGATGCTGAGTCTGGGGAAGGTCCTTCTGGGACCAAATAGATAGGAATTTACCTTTCTATTTATAAATGTAATAAGGCCAATGACCATTAGTGACATTTTGTTTCCTGTTATTTAGTGTACTTTTGGGATTCATCTTATTTTTATCAATAAAATGAGACATTTAGCATTATAAGTTCTCCAAATCAACTTATCGCTAGGCCTAACTCGGGCACAATGAGGCTCCCAAATTAGGACACGATTTATATTATCGTACTGTTTGTTCAAATATAGCAACATCTTTTTCTTATAATCCTTACTGACTTGTTACCCTTTTGTTTTTGTTTTTGTTTATTCCCCTCCCCAAAGGTTAGTTTATGAACTTTGGCAACGTCAGCAGATTTTACAAGATCTGGGGGCCCTCCACCTACCCATCCTCCCAGTCCTGTCAGGCACAAAAGCAAAAGAAAAATGGAAGATTCAAACAACTCAGTTGAACAGTTAGAGGTTACTCAAGGTATTTAGGTTTCCAAGGAAAATGCCTTCCAGCTCAAGCAGAAGCTGTTGACATTTTAGGAGGAACTGGACCAGGTTCGGAACCTGGAAAGCTTACCATTTTCCCTCACCACCCCGGATATCAGTTTCCTAAATGCTCTGAACCCCACACCTCCCCAAAACATTCCAAAAGCACAAAACCACTTTGCCTCTCACCATCACTGCAACATTTTCCACACATCTAACAATACTCCACTGCTCATCCTGGAACCGTTGAACTCCACAAATGACCATTACCACACCCAAGAGAACACCCCCATCTATGTGGAGACCGTGCCACGCTCCACCTAGCCCATCTCGAGCACACCCGAGTTTGATGATAAGGACTTGCTCATCAGAAATCTGGCCGAAGAGCTTAAGAAGTTGACCACCAGAATTCAAGGCGTTGAAGGTAGTAAGGGAATTGAAGGGCTAAACTATGAATATTTATGCATACTGCCCGAGGGGTACAAACCTCTCATGTTCGAAATGTTTGATGGTACAGGGGATCCCAGGGTTCACTTGAGGACATACCGCAACAAGCTGGTCGGAGTAGGAAAAGATGAGAAAATCGGCATGAAGATTTTCATGAGGAGCCTGAAAGGAGATGCTCTGTCTTGGTACATCAGCCAAGACCCGAAGAAGTGGTCGAATTTGGTAAGTATAGCATCTGATTTCATGGATAGGTTCAGGTTCAACACAGAAAATGCGCCAGATGTGTTCTACATCCAGAACATAAAGAAGAAACCTACGAAGACATTCCGCGAGTATGCTACTCGTTGGATATTAGAAGCTAGTAAGGTCTGATAGGCTTTACAAGAAGAATAAATGAACATGTTTTTCGTCCGAGCTCAAGACCTACAATACTATGAAAAGTTGATGCTTATTGAAAGCCAGAAATATTCCGACATCATCAAGCTAGGGGGGAGGATCAAGGAAGGTATCAAAAGTGGTATGGTCACAAACTTTGAAACTTTGTAGGCTACCAACAAGACTCTATAGTCTGGTGGCACGTCCAGGAAAAGGGGCTTGAGCGCTGTAATGGTTGCACAGCGAACAAAGTTCCCAATCAAATACCAAACCTACCCAATACCTCCACTTACATATCAGTCACTCCAAATTACCGAACACCCGCACTCTCCTACCAAACCCCACCACCTACCTATCAATCGCCTCCACCTCCTACATATCAACCTGCTTTACCCAGATACTCCCATCCCGCACACGTCTACCAAGCCTACAACACTCAATTGTCTCACTATCAATCACCTACAACTCGCCAAAACTTTCCTAGACCTCGACCAAATTTCGACCGCAGACCTCCCAAACAGTATACGCCATTGCGAACCAATTGACCGGCTGTATGAAAGACTCAAAGCTGCTGATTATGTCACCCTTATCCCTTCTATAACCCATGAAAACCCTTCCCAATGGGTCAACCCAAAATAAAACATGTACATACCATTATGGCATGAATGGGCACACCATTGATGAATGCCACTCCCTGAAGGATTAGATCCAGGCTTTGATTGACAACAAGATAAACATGGCAAAGGAGCCATCCCTGAATATCCGTAATAACCCTCTACCGGACCACACGGGTGAAGGTGTTCATATGATTAAAATAGAGGATTATTGGGATCCCAAAGGATCAATCGGTTTGATCATAGAAGGCGAAGATCCGGAGAAACCAATAGTTACCATTAATGTGATTGTAGTCTAGCTTCAGCATTCAGAAGATGTCGAGGTGAGAAGGTTCATACCACTTGAGTTTTAAACACCAGCCTCTGCAACGACGCTAGCGCCGATTGGGGTCGAGTTTGGGTCCCCAAAGGCACCTGTGCCATTTGAAGTTGTTGTATTACCTTCCAAAAAAAGGGTGCCCATTCCAGTAGCAATGACAGTCGTAACACCATTCCATACAAAAGCCATACCATGAGACTACACAGCCGAGGCAAGAAGGAAAGGGAAAGCCAAGTTCGGGAAAGCAGATGCAGCACAAGGTATGACGAGGACCGGCAGGGTTTACACCCAGAGCACTTGGATGAATCAAGTAAGCAGACCTCTGGTCGACAAACAATCACTGAAATTGGACCCGATGATCTCTGGAGAAAGATACAAGCAAATAAGTACTCAGTCATTGATCAATTGAACAAAACACCGGCACAGATCTCTATCCTAGCATTTCAGCAAAGCTCCGACGCACATAAGAATACCTTATTAAAGGTACCGAGTGAGCCATATGTACAAAGCAACATCACCGGCGGAGAGATAGCTAGCATGGAAGGTTAGGTATTGGAAAGTCATAAGATCACTTTCCACGAAGATGAGCTGCCACCGGAGGGATTGAGTCACAACAAGGCATTGCACAACACTGTGCAGTGCGAACATTATTTGATCACCAGAATTCTGATCAATGGGGGATCCAGTCTCAGTATTTGTCCGTTGGTAACACTCAGGACATTGGGAAAAGGGCTGCATGAAATCAAGGATGGGGCCATCAATGTTAAAGCTTTCGACGGTTCTATATGGTCCACTATTGGGGAGATCAGCTTATGTTTGCAAATGGGGTCGACTTGGTTTGATGTTGATTTTTAAGTGATAGAGGTGTCGGCGTCTTACAATCTATTATTGGGACGATGATGGATTCATTCCACCGGGGCCGTGACATCAACACTACATCAGGCAGTGAAGTTTGAGTGGAATCACCAGGAGGTGATCATTCATGGTGACGGTAGCAATCCCATATACAGTCGCCAGAGCATTCTAGCAATTGGAGGAAGAAGAAGGATAGGTGGGGAAACTTACCACCATATCGAGCGAGTGAAGACCGTCGATAATGATAAATGGTGGGATAAGAAAATTGAAAGTATATTGAACTGATGCAGGTATAAACCTACAAAAGGGACTTGGCAAGAATCTCCAAGGAATCGCTTCGCCCATCATGCTCAAGAAACACGACACCACCTTCGAATTGGGATATGAGTATACTTGGAAAGAATTCAATGAATGGTCTCCACCATGGCGCGGTCCTTTCTATCCGTTCGAGCAACCAATATAGCATTTGGAACAGACTTTCCAGTCGGCATAGGCTATCTACGGGTTGGAGGAAGAAGAAGCCCTAGCAGCAATGAGGAATTTGTTCCTAGAAGACGATAACATAGATTGTTGTGTCATTCTCGAGGAGGAGGGGGAGGAAGGCACTTCCATATAGGATGTAAACATAGGAGCACGCCTCAACAACTGGACCGTCAAAACCACCAGAACCCGGTGGGCCTTGGGGTAGCAAGGCTGAACAAGCACCATGCACTATTTTATGGAATTTTTCAAAAAGCAATTCGGCTTTCTTATAAATCTTACTATTATTATTTTCTCCCATTACTTTACTTATGCATCATTACTATTACTTATCTTAATAAACCAATGACTGTGACATGCAACGAGACAACGCAACAAACAGATATAAATTCAGAGATAACAGATATACCGGAGGAAATCATTAAAGAAGTTGAGAATTTTAAGAACAGACCTAAGTCCAACCTGGACGAGACTGAGACTGTTAACCTAGGAGATATAGAAAAGATCAAAGAAACACGAATCAATGTTCATTTGTCACCATCAGAGAACGAAGAATGTACAGAGTTTCTAAGAGAGTATGAGGACATATTTTCCTGGTCGTACGACGACATGACTGGGCTGCGTACATATATTGTGGCTCACAAATTGCCAACTGATCCAACCTGTCCGCCGGTAAAACAGAAGCTCAGAAAGTTCAAGCCAGATATGAGTCTGAAAATCAACAAAGAAGTCACTAAGAAGCTCAAAGCTAAGGTTATGAGTGTAGTAGAGTAGCCGACATGGTTAGCCAATATTGTGCCAGTACCGAAGAAGGATGGGAAGGTCAGAATCTATGTCGACTACCGGGATCTCAACCGGGCCAGTCCAAAAGATGACTTCCCCTTGCCGAATATACATATCTTGATTGACAACTGCGCCAAGCATGAGCTGTAGTCATTCGTTGATTATTTTGCTGGGTACCATCAGATATGGATAGATGAAGAGCATGCTGAGAAAATAGATTTCATTACGCCGTGGGGGATGTATTTCTACAAGATGATGTCGTTTGGGTTAAAGAATACAGGGGCCACGTACATGAGGGCCATGACCACCATTTTCTATGACATGATGTATAAGGAGATCGAACTGTATGTAGACGACGTCATCATTAAGTCCAAGAAAGGCATTGATCACATGGAAGATTTAAGGAAGTTCTTCAATAGACTGAGAAAGTACAACCTGAAATTGAACACCACAAAATGTGCATTCGGGATTCCAGCTAGAAAATTGCTTGGGTTCATTGTAAGTCGTCGAGGGATAGAATTGGATCCATCAAAGGTCAAAGATATTCAAGAATTTCCACCGCCAAAGAACAAGAAAGAAGTAATGAGTTTCTTGGGGAGACTTAACTACATCATCCGGTTCATAGCACACTCTAATGTCATCTGTGAGCCAATCTTTAAGATGCTGAAAAAGGACGCCGCTACCAAATGGACTGACGATTGTCAGAAAGCCTTTGATAGAATCAAGGAGTACTTGTCAACACCGCCAGTTTTGGTCCCGCCCGAGCCAGGTAGACCCCTAATACTCTACCTTGCAGTATTGAATGGAGTATTCGATGTGTTCTGGGGAAACATGATGAAACAGGGAGGAAAGAGCAGGCCATTTATTATCTTAGTAAGAAGTTCACCTCATACGAGGCCCTGTATTCTCCGTTGGAATGCACCTGTTGTGCTCTGACTTGGGTATCTCAGATGTTGAGGCACTATTTTTGTGGTTATACTATGTATTTCATATCAAGAATGGATCCACTGAAGTACATCTTTCAAAATCCCATGCCCACTGGCAAGCTAGCCAAGTGGTAGATCCAGTTAAGTGAATTCGACATTGTCTATGTGACTTAGAAGGCAATCAGGGGACAAGAACTACCAGATCGCCTTGCAGAAAATCGCGTGGACAGAGAATACGAACCCCTAAAGATGTATTTTCCTGATGAAGAGGTATCCGTCATAGGAGAAGATATTGCAAAATCGTATCATGGTTGGAGGATGTTTTTTGATGGAGCTGTAAATTTCAAAGGAGTTAGCATAGGAGAATTCCTAGTATCAGAAACCAGTTAGCATTATCCGGTGCCCTCCAAGCTTAGGTTCCCCTGCACTAACAAGATGGCCGAGTACGAAGCATGCATCTTAGGGATCAAGATGGCCATTGACATAAACATTCAAGAGTTGCTAGTGTTCAGAGATTCAGACTTACTTATACATCAGGTCCGAGAAGAATAGGCAACCAAGAACTTTAAGATACTCCCTTACCTGCATCATGTACAGAAGTTGAGGAAAAGGTTCACAAAGACAGAGTTCCAGCATGACCCCAGGGTCTAGAATGCGTTTGCCGATGCATTGGCTACCCTATCATCTATGATTCAACATCCAGATAAGAACTTCATTGAACCCATTCCAGTAAAGTCCCATGATCAACCACCTTACTTTGCTTATGTCGAAGAAGAAGCAGACGAAAAGCCTTGGTTTCATGACATCAAGGAATATTTGGCAAAAGGAGAATACTTAGAGCTTTTCAAATACTACTCAAAAGCGCATGCTTCGAAGTCTATCTAACAATTTCTTCCACAACGGAGGAATCCTGTATAGGAGGACTCCGGATTTGGGATTGATAAGGTGTGTCGACGCAAAGGAAGCATCCAAGCTACTAGAAGAAATCCATGCCAGGACCTGTGGTCCACATATGAACGATTTTGTCTTAGCCAAGAAGATACTCCGTGCCGGCTACTTTTGGATCACTATGGAAACGGACTGCATCCAGTATGTCCGAAAGTGGCATCATTGTCAGATACATGGAGACATTATAAAGGTGCCTCCAAATGAGCTTAATGCAACAAGCTCGCCATGGCCGTTTGCCGCTTGGGGAATGGATATTATCGGACCAATCGAGCCTTCCGCATCAAATGGGAACCGGTTCATCCTAGTGGCAATTGATTATTTCACTAAATGGTTTGAGGCAGCATCTTACAGAGCGGTGACTAAGAAAGTCGTGGTATACTTCGTCCGTGACCATATCATTTGTCGATTCGGGATTCCTGAATCAATCATTACTAACAATGGCTCCAACCTCAACAGTGACCTGATGAAAGTCATGTGTGAAACCTTCAAGATCAAAAACATAAATTCCACAGCTTACATACCTCAGATGAACAGAGCTGTAGAGGCCGCCAAAAAAATATCAAGAAGATACTAAGGAAAATAATAGAGAATCATAAACAATGGAATGAGAAGTTAGTATTTGCTTTATTCGGGTACCGCATCACAGTCTGCATATCAACCAGGGCAACCCCTATATGCTGGTTTACAGTACAGAGGCAGTCATTCTTGCCGAGGTAGAAATTCCCTCCTTAAGGATCATACAGGAAGCGGAACTCGATGATGCAGAGTGGGTGAAAAGTCGTTACGAGCATCTAGCTCTTATAGATGGAAAGAGAATGAATGCAATTTTCCACGGTCAGCTTTATCAGAACATAATGCCTAGAGCCTTCAACAAGAGAGTCAAACCAAGATGATTCACACCCGGGTAGCTGGTGTTAAAGAAAATTTTCCCGCATCAAGATGAAGCCAAAGGGAAATTCTCTCCCAATTGTCAGGGTCCATACATGGTTTATTGGGTTCTGACAGGAGGAGCCCTCATACATGCAGAAATGGACGGAGAACTATGGCCAAAGCCAATCAATTCAGATGCAGTCAAACGATACTATGTGTAATCTTCATGCTTTTCCTATATGATGTAATTTTAACTACGTCTGACCTGATTCCCATTTAAGAGGGGATCATGCATGAAAAATTGCTCTGTTTAGCAATGCTACCCTAATGATACGGCCAGTATCACCAGATCAAAGTCAAGAAGGCCAAGAGAAGTCCACTGGGAAACGAACTAACCTTCCCCCTTTACAAAACTCACGACTTTTCTTTGAGTGCAGGCACCCGGGTCATAAAATCATCGGATATATTTATACACTCACACTCCTCAGGAATATAACTCTCGGAACCATCACTTATCTATAATTGCTATCCGTACACGATATTCCCAGCAGTCACAATATCATCTATCAACTACCAGCTAAGAGATTTTATTATTATTTGTCTTTTACATCTCTTGCATTGCAGAAGGATACCATTGTGCGTTCCAAGACTAAGCTCTATCTCCATCATCATTTTTTGCATTGCGTAAGGCTACCATTCTACCTTCTGAGGTTAAGCTCTACCTCCACCTGCATTTCTCTGCATTGCATAAGGCTACCTTTGTGCCTTCCGAGGTTAAGCTCTACCTCCATCTGCATTTCTCTAAATTTCATAAGGCTACCATTCTGCCTTCCGAGGTTAAGCTCTACCTCCATTTGCATTTTTTGCATTGCATAAGGCTACCTTTCTGCCTTCCGAGGTTAAGCTCTACCTACATATGCATTTTTTGCATTGCATAAGGCTACCATTCTACCTTTGAGGTTAAGCTCTACCTCCATCTACATTTCTCTACATTGTATTAGGCTAACATTCTGCCTTCCGAGGTTAAGCTCTACCTCCATCTGCATTTTATGCATTGCATAAGGATACATTTCTGCCTTCCGAGGTTAAGCTCTACCTCCATCTATATTTTTTGCATTGTGTAAGGCTACTATTCTGCCTTCTGAGGTTAAGCTCTACCTCCATCTGCATTTCTCTGCATTTTATAAGGCTACCTTTCTGCCTTTTGAGGTTAAGCTCTACCTCCATCTGCATTTCTCTAAATTTCATAAGGCTACCATTCTGCCTTCCGAGGTTAAGCTCTACCTACATCTACATTTTCTGCATTGCATAAGGCTACCTTTCTGCCTTTCGAGGTTAAGCTCTACCTCCATATGCATTTCTCTGCATTGTATAAGGCTACCTTTCTACCTTCCGAGGTTAAGCTCTACCTTTATCTGCATTGCATAAGGCTACCATTCTGCCTTCCAAGGTGAAGCTCTACCTCCATCTGCATTTTATGCATTGCATAAGGCTACCATTCTGCCTTCCGAGGTTAAGCTCTATATCCATCTACATTTTTCTGCATTTCATAAGGTTACCATTCTGACCTTCGAGACTAAGCACTGTCTCCACCTGCATGGCTGAATTATCGGCACTTTATTTATGTCTCGCGTGGCTGAAATATTGCCACTTTATTTATGTCTTGCATGGCTAAAATATCGCCACTTTATTTATGTCTCGCATGGCTGAAAGATCACCACCTTATCTACATCTAGCACAGCTGAAGTATCACCACTTTTATTTTTTCTTGCATGGCTGAACTATAGCCACCTTCTATTTACCTCTTGTATCGGCTGAAATAACGCCACCTCATTTTTATTTGTGCATTGGCTGAAAGACCGCCTCCTTCTGCATCTCATGGGCTGAAAGATCGCCAAATTGTCCGAAGGCGTCATTGTTCGGAGGCACTATTTTTATAGCCCGAGAACGTCATGGCATGTCCTGAGGACCCCATTTTTATCTTTTGCATATCATTATTCAAAGGCATCATAGCTCAGAGGCATCATCCTCATAACCCGAGAGCATTATTTCATGGCCTGCGAATCCTTTATCATACGCTTCATGGCCCAGGACGTCATGGTCTGAGGACGTCATCGTAACTGTCCAAAGACAACATTCATGGTCCAATGGGAACTTGCATCATGTTTAAATTTATGCACATTATATGCCTGTATTTCTCATTTGCAGGTAGACCGGTGATCAACAGCCGTCTCAGCAGGAGCGATCCCGCTCCAGTTCCCGTAGCCCTATTAGACCTTAACTATCCTTCCCATCCCGGATATCTCGTCTGTTCTGGCGAAATCCATATCGGCATATTCTGCCAATGGATCCTGAACTACATATGGACTGATTCCTATAAGACCAGGGATATGTAGGTAGCTCAGGAACTAGAGCACCGTAAAATTCTTCAAACCATTTCCTTCGGTCAAAATTGGCCATCATATCTTTACCCGTCAACTCTTTCATCCTTCCCAAGCAAAGAAGGGCAGTTGTTGATACCCAATATTTCCCTGTATATTTTCATATATACAAAATACTTTTAAAATAATATATATATGCTTATATAAGCATGCCCAAATGTTTTAGTATTTTTTCCAATTTTTAAAAGTTTCTTAAATTTAGTTTATTGTCCATTTTAGCAGTACAAAATCAATAATTATTCCCAAAATCATCAATTTTGGTGAATAATTTATTTAATCCCATATTTATACCAAAATATGATTAAGTTAATTTTTATATATTTTTAATAATTCTTTTCATAATTTAAAGCTAAATTGCATATAATTGCAATTCTAGACTATTTTAAGATTTAATAGTATTTTATAACTATAAAATTGGTTCTGATATTTTTCAATTAATATTTATGTATTATTAACTAATCAAGTACTTTTAATTTGTTTTCAAAATCATTTTTATTATTTTTGTAAAATAAAAATGAAAAACTGGCTATTTAATATATAGCCCCAATTTGTTTCAATTAAAACCAAAATCGACCCTCCAACTGACTTAATCTTAAACCCCAATTGCACCGGTCCAATTTCAATTTTAGCTCGACCCCCGACCCAATCAATTAACACGCCTGACCCTTCTTTCAATCTAGGCCGTTGATCATTTTGATCAACGGCAACGATCGTTCCTTGCCTTTTTAATTCACCTAACCCTACCCTAATTCCCCCATTTAATTGACCTTTGAATACTCTCCCTCTCTCAAACTCTCTTGAAGGCTCCACAAAACCCTATCCTCTCTCGTCCTCTTCAACCACAACCTCACCGAAATCCATGGCATGTACCCACTTTCCTTCATTCTTAAACATTTGGGGTTCAAAGTTTTGAGGTCTGACCTCATGGGTGTCCACTCAAATCCTCTCAGATCCATGGTTCCATGGCTTCTCTGACCTTGCTCCGGCACATCCAAAGCATTTCGAGCATGGTTCTAACATATCCGACTCAGGATCGGACTTTTCCAAGCCTTTCTTATTCTAGGGTTTCTCTGTAACCCCAGCTACTGAAGGTTCTCTCTAATTATTTTTAAGATCTGGCATATGTGTGTGCTCTACTTGAGTTCTTAAACATTTTCCCCAATTTTCTTTCAAAAAATTACTTCTCTTCGATTTAGGGTTTCTGAAAAAGTATCAACATGCTTTTTCTGATTCTTCCTTTTCTTTTCTATATGTGTATTTGTCTATGCTATATTCTTATGTTTTCTTTTCTACCATGCATGTGTTTTTATTCTGCTTTCTTTCTACTATACATGATTTTTCTGTGCTTTTTGTTCTACTGTGCTTCTACGCGATGCTCACATGTTCATCTTGCTGTGTTTTTCTATACGTTCTTTTGCTATACTTTTTCCAGTATTTTGTGTTCTTCTACTGTGTGTATTTTCTACTGAGTTTTTAAGTTTTTGGTTGCTTTTACTGAACTTTGTCTGAGTTCTCTCTACACATGTTTCCTTTACTGTTTTCTTAAGTTCATACTACCTCGTTTCTCTTCTGAACTTGCTTAAGTTCCGAGCTTTTTTTAAATGTGTTCTTTATGCTTCAAATCAGCTTTTTCACTTTGTTGTTTCAAACCTGGTTGTATTCACACGAGTCTCTGAAAGAGACCTCTGAGCCTGTTTCGATTACTTTCCTCCTCGTCTCTTCATCTTACTCGAGTTGGAAACCCTAAGGTTTGGGGTTTTTGACGAGTTTGATATTGTGTGTGGACTAGGGTTCTATTATGGAACCCTGGATTCTCTCAAACGAACTCCGAGTCTATGTATTGAATTTGAGACTCTTAGTTTGTGACTCTGAACTTTCTATGCTAGGCTCTTCTAATTAGCACGACAGTTCTTTCTTGATTAACATGTCTGTACACTTTATATATGATGAATTTCCCTTTAAAAAAAAGGGTTTTGCCAACTTGTGATTGATTCAAAATTTCTTTTAATAAGGTTCGATTGATTGTTACTAATTTTCTTTAATTAAACCTTTCTTCATCTTCCTGGTCAGATTCATTCATACCAAAACTCAATTTTGATTTTACTGGTTGTTGAGTGATTGCCTTTCCTTATTTGCACAAACCGTGTACCACTGGACTTTTGCCTTAAATAAACTTTTGTGCATTTACCCTTCTTGTGTTACTTTGGAAAACATTTTTAATCAAACTCTTTCCTTAATTATCTTTTACCCGTTTGAAATCAGAATCTCTTAATTGAAGGGGAACTTATGTAATTGATTTCAAAACTATTTTCTTACCTATTTCTACTTGCCTTTCTACATTATAAAGGGAACAACCCTTCTACACCTTCAAGATACACATTACTGACTGAACAGCTTCAGTTTAAAATACTCTTACACTTCACACTTGCAATTCTACACTCTACTCTCTTCTGAGATCTTCTGACTATTTACTTGCAATTTGGCTTTACAAGACTAACGCTTTTCTTTTCTTGTTCCCCTGAAACTGGTATGTTCTAATTTAGTTTTCTGCCTCATCCCTATGTGCTTGCTTTACAGCTTCTACAATTTTGTCAACTTTGTTGTCTATGTTCACTATTAAATATGTTGTTCTCTTTGCATCTGTTGCTGTTGTGAATCCCCATACCCCCATTCCCTTGTATGTGTGTGAGTTAAAGTTCAAAGCATGACAACATCCAAATTGTTGCTCATACCTGGACTTGATCCATTAATGGATTCTAACTCCCAAACAATGTGGCTAACATGCTGGTTGGGGTGTGCCAGCACTTCCAATTGATGGGTATGACTACCAGCCGGTCTTGGTTTTCCCTAGAATCCCCTCTATTGCACTCACACTCTCTCCTGGTTTATAAGTTCTACCCCCATCCTATGAGCCTTGCTTTGGGACCTTGAGTTCCCTCTAAACTTGGACATTTGAGGGGTGACCCTTCCATACTGCACTATAATTCAATTTTGTAATGAATTTGGGTGTAAGCACTGCCCGTAGTTCATGAGGTTCTTGGCAACTCCGACATACCCAAAAATGAGAAAGCCTTTGGAATCTAATCTTTGGAGATTGGTTTACTTCATGCTTCAAATAGGAAGTGTGAATCAGGCTCTCATTGGTTGTAAATTTTTAGTTTTCTGATGTAATTTTACCTTTCCTTTATTCATTATGGGTTGTAATAATTTGTAATAACTTATGGGATTTATAGTAAAAAGGGGAGGGTCACTCATATATGCATAAGGGTAGATATCATGTTCATAGGTATTTACTTCTGCAAATCATGTCAAGTTCTGCACTTTTGCATTTTTGCATATAGAAACCATGCCTATAGGTTATGCATTTCATATAGAAACCATGTCTATAGGATTCTGCATTATATAGATACTATGTCTATAAGTTCTGAATTTCATATAGAAACCATGTCTATAGGTTTTGCATTTCTGCATTATATAGAGAACATGTCTATAATTTATTCCCAAACGCTGTATATCATATAGATAACATGCCTGTAGTGCTTCCTCAATTTTGCATCACCATCTATCACTAGGCAAACCTGTTTATAGGTTTAAATAAGTAACAACATTTTAGATACCATGCCTATAGGACTTCTGCACTCTTGTTTTGACTGTAAACGTTTTAAAATCAATAGCACCTAGAAAGCATCCTATATGAGCTATCGCCTAAATCTAAATCAGTAGTAGCAATGCTTATCATCTGCAGAATTTATGTTTTTTGTAATTAACAAGTCTTCTTCTTTAAAGTCAGTATACTTATTTTCCTGAACTAATAGATATCATGCCTATAGGTTTTTCACTTAACACCTAGGCAAACCATTGTAAACTGAATCTGATTCTATCAACTACAACCAACAGGCATGCCTGATTTGGGTTTATTATTCGAAATATGTAATAGATCAGTCTGCCATAACTCTTAAGTTTAATCAGACCCTAATCAGTATCTGAAAGACATGCTAAAATTATATGCTTCTCTTTGTTTTAAGGAGGTTTGTTTAGCCTTATTTGTTTATGTGCTTCCCCCATACTTGTCATATATGTTTTGATTTCCGCCTTAGAATTTTCTCCTTTAAAAACTATAAAACCCCATACCTCTTCCCTTTAGGATTAGTAGTCCCAAATGCCTCCGGGACTGATAGGATTGGGGCGGGTAATAGCATGCAATAAGTAAAGCGAGACCATTCCGTATTTAATACCTTAACGGGATGGGAAAGGGTAGATATGGATATAATGAAAACGCTATAACACCACGTGTATAATCGGTTACCGGGTGTTGTGTGGGGTGATCCATATTATTTATAAACTTCGGATCCATCTTTCCTTCACTTGTTTATTTTTTGAACTTCAAAACTGCTTTCTTCCCAAAATTTCTGCTTCTTTAACTTAATTTTAATTGCTCGCAGAAAATATGTGCAAACCCCTTCCCCTTTACTTGTTTATTCTAAGAATTTCAAAACCATTTTCTTCCCAAGCTTCTACCTCTTTAACTTCTTTTATTTTAATTGCTTGCAACCATTATGTGAAACTACCCTATATTTGTAATTCTTGCTTGCACTTAAAGTCATAATTATAGCATGGCCGAGAACCACGCTAGTGGATCTTGGGGGGTGCCCAATACCTTCATCTCGAGATAATTTCAAGCCCTTACCCAATCTATGGTTTTCTAAATCAAATTTCTTCTTAGTGTCCTAATGCACTTAATTATTAGGCGGCGACTATTCAAAATTGCAATCCCTATTCCCAAAAGGAAATAAGTTGTTCGCCCTAATGTATAAACCCGAGTTTGCGAGAAAAAAAAGGGGCATCGACATGTTTCAACACTTCTTTGTCTTGCTTGAAATATTCATGCATTCCTCTCTTGCCATATGTAGTATATGCTCCCAGCTAGAACTATTTTGTATACTTCTGCTTTACAATTCTTCCCTTTGCATTTCCTTTCAACCCATTCTAGTTATTATCCCCAACTCATCACCTGCCTCTTTTTTCCGTGACATTCTAACATTGATGTCCAAACTTGTGCTGAAAATGAACATTTAAAGAATAAATGTTCAATAGTTTCTTCTTCACTGTTACAGAGTGCACAAAATGTATTTTGCAGTAGGCCCCATCTCCCAAATCTTTCTCTTGTTAATAGCCTTCTGTGAGCAACCAGGTATAATGTGAATGTCCATTTACGCAATCCAATATTATTACATGTCATCCTCCTCCATGATATCTTTGGGAAGTCTCTTATAAGCTTCAAGTACATATCCTTGTTTGAGAATTTGTCCATTTGCAGCACCTCCTCTTCCGAGTACCCTGCTTCCTCAAAGTATTTCTTTGCTTTAATTATTTTTTGGATCACCTATGATGTTTGTTTTGGTTGCTCACCCCAAGTAGTGTATCTCTTATAGTACATGTGCAGCCATTGCATCCATATTTTATCTTTCTTCTTACTTAGAATCTACAGCAGCTTGCATATGGCTGCTTTATTCCATATGCCTATGTCCAATATATTCAATCCCCCTGCTGCTTTTGGCCAGCGTAGTCTATCCCAAGCCAATAGAGCTTTTTTTGTGACCTCCACCCCTCCAGTCCATAGAAACCTTCTGCATATACTTTCTATCAATTGGATCATTTTCCTAGGCAGTATGAACACTCGTGACAGGAATCTGTTAGTCCATGATTGTATCCTCCCTAGCATCTTTTCAATCAGTGGTTTGCATTGCACCAATGACAGCCTTTTGGTACATAGAGGCACTCCTAGATACCTCACAGGTAGTGACCCTTTAGAGAAGCCTAATGATTGTAGTATCTCCTGTTGTATCTCCTCTCTAACTCCCCCAAAGAAGATAGAACTCTTATCAGCATTTGCAACTAAACCAGAAGCTTGGGAAAAGGCTTGAAAGCATTGAAAGAGCAGTTGAACAGATATAGTATCACCTCTAGAAAACAACAAGAGGTCATCAGCAAAGCTAAGTTGTACTATGCTCATTTTAGTACACTTCGGATGGTAGTTGAAGTTTGGATTCCTCTTTAGAGTCTTCGGTAATCTGGTTAGGTATTCCATGGCCAATACAAATAAGTATGGAGAAAGGGGGTCAACCTCCCTCAATCCCTTCTTTGCTTGGAATGGAGTTGTATGTTGTCCATTGATAATGATGGAATACGACACACTTCTCACATATTTCATAATCATTTGGACAAATCTTCCAGTCATTTGCAGACTTTGTAGAACTTGCTCCATATAGTCCCATTCAATAGAATCATAGGCCTTCTTCATATCAACTTTAAGCATACACCTTGGAGATATACCTTTCCTGCCATACCTTTTGACTAGTTCATGACTTAATATGATGTTATCATTTATGAGTCTTCCCAGTGCAAAGGTAGACTGATTTCTGTCAACTATATCATTCATTATTCCATGTAGTCTGTTTGTTAGCATCTTAGACATAATTTTATATAGGATAGTACAACATGATATCGGCCTAAATTCAGTGATTCTGGCTGGATTTTTCACCTTTGGCAGTAGAGTGAATGTTGTGCTGCTGATAGGTTGATAAAGGTGATCATTTGTAAAGAATTCTGTCACTGCCTCTGTAACCTTATCTTCAATCACAAACCATGCCTTCTTGAAGAATAGAGCATTGAAACCATCACAACCCGGTGCTTTGTTATCATTAATACCAAGCAATGCCTGAAGTACTTCCTCTTTAGATACATCTTTCACTAACTGAAGCTGCTGCTGTCTGTTCACCAAAGCTCCATCCCTCATCACCATTGGATTAATACCTGGCAGGTTCCTCGCTGATGGTCCCAGTAACTTCTTGTAATAACCAAGTACCTCCTCTTCAATCTCTTGCTTATTTAGCACCATCTCTCCACTAGCCCTTATTAAACTCTTAATTTTGTTCTGAGAGTATTTGCTGCGAGCACATGATTTTTGTCTCACATGAAATAGTCCAAAAGAATTCCAAAAATTTAGATCTTTTCTTCAATTTTTGGTTATTTTAGGAATTGTTGTTGAATTTTTCTGATTGTTTGCATATTTTTCTATGCATATTTAATTTTATTAATGCATTGAAAAATATAAAAATATGTTGAATATGCATTTACGATTTAATTTTTTATTTTTAAAATAATTAGTACATTAATTTTTTTGACAAAATATAAAAAATCATAAAAATATAGTCATGTTGCATTTTACTTTTTAATTTTCCAATTTTTGGCAATTTTCTTTTAATTCGGTATTTAATTAATTGTGTTAATTATTATTTAGAGATAATTGAGTTAATTTGGTAGAATAATAAGGATTAACTAAGGTTATATTTTTAATTTTGGGAAAAGAAAAGAATTTTGAATAAATTTAAAGGGAACGAAAAGAGTTGAAAGAATCAGATTTTGGGCTGTCTTTTAAATTTCCCAAGGCCCAATTCATACCCCCACATCCAACAGCCCAAGACATCGCCCATTACCCGTTTAACCCGACCCCAACCAGTCTCCCCTACCCGGTCCAGTTTCCAACTTAGCCAAACGATGTCGTCCTCACCCTTTTCATTAGGGCCGTTGATTTCATCTGCATCCAACAGCTCGCGTTAATTACCCAATTTAATATACCCAAATTACCAGTAGAGTCGCCAAAGCTGTCATACCTCCTTTTTTTTACACACCCGGAAGGGCATAATAAGGGAGTTTTTTCCAACTTAAAGTGACAATCCAAACAGGATTATTTTATTAAATTCAGAATCGCCACTTAGGACACTTTCATGGCGTCCCAAGTCACCAGTTCAAATCCCGAATCGAGGAAAGATTGACTCTGTATAATAGATAGAAAACATAGAGAAAAGATAGAGAGGAAGAGAATGTAGAGGTAAAAATACCAAAAAATACTGAAACGGCTGCACCCTGATTTTTCTACACTTTTCTGATTGAAAACTATTGAATCTATGCTGATTTTGTTTTCTTAGTTTTGATTGCTCAGTAAAAAATCAGTAAAAATGATAAGGTTTTGTATTTAGGCTGATTTGGATTGAGTTTGGATCTTTAAAAGTCTGAGTTGAAGTTTTACTGTTGGCTTGCCAAACTGTTCGATTGAAATTGGCTGAGCTTGCTTGGAGATTTTTGGAAATTTGCTTAGAATTTTGCTACTTTCTGCTTTCGAGTTCCCTTTTAGTGAGATTTTTTTTAAGGCTGTCAGTGAGGTATTTTTGTTGGGTTGAATCTGGTGCAAAAGCTGAATGATTGATGTGTTGTGTGGCTGTTTCCATTGCTCATTATTGCTGCTATTTCTCATTAAATTATTCAGCTTATCTTCTTCGTTCGCTGCTGTAATTAGGTATTCATCCAACCTCCAATGGCATGTTGAAATGGAAATGAAATGAGGCTGATACCTTTATTCATAGCAGCCTGTTTTAGATTTCTTTTTGGTTTCATGTTTCACTAAGTCTTGTTATGTGTTTATATGCACATCAAATTGCCACAATTAAAGCGTAAGTAAGTTGTTATGTTATGAGTTGATAAGGGACTGTTGTTAGATGAATTTGACCTTCTCTTAGGTACTGTTGATTTCAATATGGGTATGGTATTCAGAATTGGAACATGAGGTTTTGTTAGTAAATTTGTGGTTGCCTATTTTACTTTAATGTCGGTATTATACTCTGAATGGCTTATGGTATTATATTTTGAATGGCTTAGCATTCTGGTGAGTTAACTAGGGGTGCCTTGTAAGTTGATGATGCTGATTTTTTATTAAATCTGTTGAAAAGTGGTTACAATGTGTTAAAAGAAGTCAAACATTCCTTTCATTGAAGTATTTAACCGATTCAATGGTATTCAGTGTTTGAGGCTGATTTAGAGAAGAGAATTTTTCATAAAGCACCATCTTTTATTTCTAATTAACCATTTATAGATATTTTTTGTTATATTACGTTTTATAGATACATTTTATGTTTTTATACAATGTATTTCATGTATTTTGGGTGTTATTTTTTTGCATACAAGAAAAAAAAGAGGCGAAAAAAAGAGGAACTCCAGCTAATTGACTTCTGTATTTACATGTATTCAAACGCAATTTCTGTTGAATACAGTAACGCTTTGCACAATTTAAGGGAACGCATATTTGTTAAAAACGGAAGGAAATAAAATCACATGATAGTCTCCTAATTTAACTCAAAGAACTAAAAGATTAAAAATTAATCTGTATTCTGGTCAAAGAATTGAACAAGAAAACGTGAGAAGAAGGAAGAACCAAAAAAATACAACTGCATTTTTTAAAAGAATACAGGTGAGTAGCATTTTTTGTAAATTTAATACACCAAAATACAACTGAATACATATTGATAATACATTTAAATACAACTAACTAATACTAAATACAGTTGAATACAACTGCTTCTTCGACATGAACACTCCTCAAATCGAACGGTGCTCGTGTGCATTCTAATTCCATAGCCATCGGATCGTAGAGAGTCAAACTAATGTTTGAGTCAGTTCCAGCCTTTATAATTGATCCAGTTCGAACGTAAGCCGTGTACACACAATCATCTTCCTGCATTTTCAAATCAAATTTGGGTAAGAAACTAGGGTTTGTGGGAGAAGAGAGTCTGGTTGTATGCAAACAGAGAGAAATTGTATTAGAGTATGTAGATACACTGTAATTATATGAGAGAAAATACAATAAGGGAGAGAGAAAAATAATAGTTAGCATATATGGTGCCTTAATTGTAAGATGTAACTATATTTAAATTTTTTGCTATAAAGGATAAAAGGTATTTATAGGATGTAATATTTTAAAATGGTATTTATTATTGATAAATAGGGTACTAAGGTTTTCTATAGGGTGTAAAATTCCTTTAGAGAAGTAACTTGGTCAGCCCGCTATACGGAACTAACGGGATTGTTTCTTAAGCCCAATAATTCAAGGTGTTACTGTTGGTTTTTTATATATAGGAAACCTGATTCTGAATGTAAGCAAAATAAAATGGGAAGCTTTGCTTAGCTAATTTGGATTGATCATTTAAAAAGGCAGGATTATTTGATTAGTCCAATTTCTTGTTTGTTTGATACATATTCTTGATCGATTTATCTTTCACTGATTTGGCACAACGATTGCTCCTGAATTTTGGTCCTAACGTTGGCCCAATAATAAACACTTGGTTTGATTGACTCAAAGTCACGTTTCAGGACTTGACCTTTTTTCCCCATTAAGAATTGGGCTCATGGGGCCCAAGCTTGAAAGCAAGGGCGATGTGCACAAACAGCCACTAACAACTCATGTATTTATTTTAAAGCCAGTGTATTAAATGTCTTTAGGTTTTAGCCACTGGTTTAATAAACTTTAACTGCGCCGACAAAAATACCTTTCTGCTCATGTCCTTAACTTCAGGACTTCAGGACTACATGTCCTTAACTTTTGAACTTGAAACTCTAAGTTCAGGACTTCAAGACTACATGTCCTTAACTTTTTAACCTGTAACTCTAAGTTCAGGACTTTAGGACTATATGTCCTTAACTTTTGAACTTGGAACTCTAAGTTCAGGAGTTCAAGGTTACATGTCCTTAACTTTTGAACTTGGAACTCAAACTTCAAGACCAAGCATCCTTAACTTTTGAACTTGGAACTCAAACTTCAAGACCAAGCATCCTTAACTTTTGAACTTGTAAGTCAAAGTTAATGACCTATTGTCCTTAACTTTTGAACCTGTTTGTCCTTAACTTTTGAACGTGTAACTGTAAGTTAAGGACTGTCTGTCCTTAACTTTTGAACTTGTAAGTCAAAGTTAAGGACTTATTGTCCTTAACTTTTGAACTTGTAACTGTAAGTTAAGGACTGCTTTGAAAGTGTAGCTGTAAGTTAAGGACAGTCTGTCCTTAACTTTTGAACTTGAAAATCAAAGTTAAGGATATATTGTCCTTAACTTTTGCACTTGTAACTGTAAGTTAAGGACTGTCTGACCTTAACTTTTAGGCTTCTTAGCCTAAATTGACGACCTATTGTCCTTAACTTTTGGGCTTCTTAGCCTAAGTTCAGGACCTATTGTCCTTAACTTTTGGGCTTCTTAGCCTAAGTTCAGGACCTATTGTCCTTAACTTTTAATTTATTTTAACACAAAATAAATTATATACAAACACACAATAAGGATAATAGAGAAAGACTTGGAAATTCTTTGTAGGAAGAAGCTAACAAAGGAAGAAGTAGCTTAGTTCCGAAGAGCGGTAGATAAAGACTATTACTTTCAAATGTATTATGATGAGTTGCCCATATGGGGTCTTATTGGACGAGTTGAGAATAGAGAAGAAACAGATGATCCAAAAGATTACAAATACTTTCTGTACAAACACATACATTTTGATATCCTTTACAATAAGGATTGTGTTATTGAAATCACAGCAAGAACGGATCCACATTCTGTTTTGCACCTGACAGGAGATAAGGAAGTCGATGCTGAGTTTACATACACTGTGAAATGGAAGCAAACAGATATTCCAAGATTGTTAATTAGCAGTAGCATAAAATTTGTTTCTGTAATTAATAAGCTGATGACAAAAAGTTAACAGCAGGAGAACTATTTGAAACCTCAACAGATGGCGGCACAGTTCTCCCTAACACATGAAAGAGATAGAAGAAAGGGTAACACAGTCTTTTCATATTAATTTTATTATACTAGTGGCTACTATCGCTAAGCATTAAAAATGCTGGATAAAAAATAAATACCACTTTAAAAAGTGGCTACCCACACAATTTTTACTGAAAGCAACTGGAATGTGTTTGATATGTGTCTTGCCAGCTAGAGAAATTTGATTTTTGAGTTAACTGGCCCTTTAATTTGTTGTTTGCCAATTAGTCAATAGGATTGGGTTTTTTTTAAAATCGAAGTCTACGCAAGTTTTTCTTTAGTTAATTAATTGTATTTTCAAAAATAGATTGGAGGTGTGCTATATTAGGTAACACACATAGCTTATGGCCCTCCGAAGTTTAGTTTGAATTCTCTTTAAAAGTTGGAATTGGGGCATGCCGTGTCAAACAAAATCTAAAAATGCATGGCCCCTATATAATTAATATTTTTATCCTTAGAATCTGAGGCGTGCCATTTAGCGAATTTTCTATGGCCATCGCAAAGTTAAAGACGCATAATTGCTTTGGCGCGTAATTTTAAATTACCTTCCTAAACTCGGCCGTGCATTTCATGTGGCCCAAATCCAAATCATAATAACATTGAATAAAATATGTCACGGAACGCGGGCGCATTTCGTGTGGCGTGATCCAAAGGCGTATTTTGTATAACGTTGAAATCTTCCTAAAAATGAATAAAAGAGGTTTAAAGTTAAAATGCACATAGGTTTGAAAGTGTTCTAAAATCATATAATCAGGCCAATAATAATAATTGAGCGACCGTGCTAGAACCACAGAACTCGGGAATGCCTAACACCTTCTTCCGGGTTAATAAAATTTCTTACACGGATTTCTGCGTTTGCGGACTGTAATTCAGAGTCAATCTTTCCTCGATTTGGGATTTGAATCGGTAACTTGGGACGGCATGAAATTATCCCAAGTGGTGACTCTGAATTTAATAAAATAATTATATTTCGATTATCACTTTAAGTTAGAAAAAACTACATTATTATGCCCTTCCGGGTGTGTAGGAAAAAGGAGGTGTGACATCTGCTCTTCATGTTTGCAAAAAAATAAGTTGTACTAGTATCTCCTAATTTCAACCAGTCTACTTTAGATTTTTGTTTCATGATACTTTCTTCCACCCCAAGCCATTTCTCTAGTTGAGCCTTTGTGTTCTTTTCAGCTAATATCACATCTTCAGGTTGTCCAGGGTCCCTCATTTGCTCCTGTAGTTCACTGAGTTGTTGTCTGCACTGTTGTATCTTGTCCTCTACTGCATTATACTCTGCTCTATTCAGATTTTTCATATCTCGATTCACTTGTTTGAGTCTGCACCATACATCCTTCATGATATTCCTCTCATTTCTCTTTTGCCATGCTTCTTTAACTTTTACCAGAAACAATTTATGCTCAGCTAGATGGTTTAGAAATTTAAAAGACCTTGGATCTTTATCTTTAAAGTTCATACACAGAGGAGAATGATCAGAACAACCTGGATCCATTACCCTTAATTCTAGATGTGGCATTTGTAGCATCCATTCAGCATTCACCAAGGCTCTATCTATTCTGTTGTATGTGTGACCATTTGTCCATGTGAAGTTCCTTCCAGTAGTTCTGATTTCTGTCAAATTATTATGCTCAATGAAATCATTGAAGTCCCTAATCTCAGATTCTTGGACAGGGTTCCCAATTGGTCTATCCTCCCCTGCTCTAATGGCATTGTAGTCTCCTATTACCAGCCATGTCCCCTCCTGTACATTGCTCCAATAATTAAAGTCACTCCATAAGCCTCTCCTTTCTTCTACTGTATGAAGCCCATATACTGCAGTAAAGTTAAACCTCATGCTCATACTCTTTGTGTGTACTATAGTGTGAATGTATTAGGAGGACTTCCCCAATTCCACACAGTCTATCTCATTGATGTCCTAGAGAATCCAAATTCTTTCTATATTACTATACTCATAATTGGTAGCCCAAGCCCAACCTGGAGTGATTCTCCTTATTATTTGTAATGCATTATGCTCCTTTAATTTGTGTTCTAGTAGTGCTATCATTTTTACTCTATTACTTCTTATAAACCTCTTGACCTCTTTCTACCTAGGGATCTTGTTCAAACCCATAATGTTCCATGTAGTAAGCATCATACAGGAATAAATAGAGGTTGTGTCCCTCCTTCCACTTCTTCTTGACTCCTTTGACTACTTGTGCCCTCACCCATTTGTCTGTGATATGTCAGCTACAATCCAGATTCTGCCAGTATGTTCAAACCATTTATCATGCTAATGGTTCCACCATCTGGCTTCTCCCTACTTCTAATCACTGATTTCCCTGTAGTTTTTTTCCATATTTGTTCCTGCTCTCCTGTAGCTAGTATCATCTCACAAGTGCCCTTGCCCTCATTATGCATAGATACCTCCTTGCTGTTATTAGTTACTATGTTTTGCTGATTCCCCTTATCATTCTGAGTCACTTTGTGCTGCCATTCTTGCTTCAGCTGCTTTGTTTTGGCTTTATGTGCTGGTTGTTCTTTGTGACACTGGTGCTTTACCTACATGCAAGTATGACAAAATTCAAGAACCCGATCATATGACACCTCTTGCATAAATTCCTTTCCATTATGATCTGTTACTTTTATAGCTTTTGGGAGATCTTTAGTTACATCCATTTCAATTAGTACTCTAGCATATGAAATTCGATCCAACTGAGTGGTACATGCATTTGCATATAGAGGAATCCCTAATCCACTACTTATCCTGCTCAGTGATTTTGCTCCCCAACAATTGAGAGGAAGATTAGGGTACTCAACCTATATTGGAATAATCTGGAACACTTCCTTGTTAAAATAAAATTCAGGTGACCATACTCTCATGATAATTGGCTTGTTATTCAGCATTTGGGGTCCCGAATACAGAACTTCATCCCTGTCGCTAATAGAGTTAAATATTACAACAAAATATCCATCATTATGCAGATAGACTTTTGGTTTTGTTGTAAAATTCCACGCCGAGGCTATGAAACGCTCCATAGCTCCTATAGTTGGTGCACCTCCAACTAAATAGAGTATCATCATTTGTTTCCATTTTTGTGTCTCGTATTCCACTTCCTTCTTGCATAGTTCAATTACTACCTCACCATTTTCCATAGTTGGTGCAATGAAGCTTAGATCCATTCCTTTCACCTCTATTCTGTTACCTAGAAACAAGTGTGCCCACTTCTTTTGCTCTGATTCTGTATTCTAAACAATTACTTCTCCTGGTTGTTTATCGGTGTCCTCCTTACCCTTTGTTCCCCTCACATTTTCAATAGTTAATACTAGATTACTCATATGCATGTAAATTTGCTTTGATTTAGGGTTAGCCTCAGTCAATTTATCTTCAACGGTTTTCTTCTCACTTACAATTACCGGAGCAATAATCAGATTAGGAGGTGTTTTCATACCTTCCTATGTAGCTGACAATGGTGGCCACTGTTCTATTGAAGCTTCTTCATCAGTTCCAATATGAGAATTTTGAGTTCTCCTATCACAGCATTGATTGTTGTTATTAGTTCCTATAGGTTCCATCAGCTGATTCGCGATTGCATTTCTCTTAGGTCTTCCCCTCCCCATTGCTGGCCAGAGTACGTTAGCAAAAGAACTCTATCGTGGGCTGGGAGAGAATAGATATTTAATCCTCTTATTTTTTCTTCTTCTTACCATTTTCAGAGAAAAGAAGTAATATAGTATTGTTGAGAACTTTATAGAATGGTTTGTTGAATGAAAATATAATTTTTTTTACAGTAACATGTTAAATATACCCACAACAACACGCTACTCTCCGGATCAAGTCTAGTAGCAAGGTAACCTTAAAAATAGAGTGGTAATATGTCATAATCGATTAAATTGTAGTGACAATTAAGAATTCCTTGCACGATAGTGCACATATCCTAAAATCTAAAAATATGTTTGTTTTTGTCGTGCAAATTGGTTTCGGTATTAGACCTATCAATAATATTTTGTATGATCTTTTGTTACACAAATATATTATGTAATTCACGTTCTAATTATTCAGCCTTTGATTTGAAATTAGATATCACAACTCCAATTTCCGCTCAATCACAATCTAGGTCTAGGAGATCTTGTCCTTTAGGTGTCAAATTTTCTTTTCATAGAGAAAAGTGAATTGTGAAATTAACTTTGCAATTTCACAATTTTAATTGTATAATTTTTATTCACAAATCCTTATCCTACATCTGTTTTTGCATTGTGTAGTGTCACGCCCCAAATCGAGGGACATGACAGGCGCCCGACCGGGTAGCCCCAGTCAAGCGGACCTGGGTGCCTTTCCTAACCCACGTGTTACCCCTGTATTTTTCATCACTTATTAACCAAAGGATTAAGCAGTTTATAATTGAAATCA
>MU702478.1:0-14222 GCA_026770625.1 Nicotiana glauca | reverse complement strand
TTTGAAGAGGATAGGTTTTTCCCTCAAGAATCTCTCCTCCCTCTCTCTTATTTTGCTCAGAAAATATGTAAAAATAAAGTGTTGGGGTGTTTTATTGAAGAAGAGATCGGGTTAAAAAATTAGAAAATCTGGGCCGAGTCGGGTCTGCGGTCGCATCTGCGATCGCAGAGTTAACATGCGGTCCGCATAATGGACCGCATAATTGATCCCAAAAACTAAATGTTTTGACACGATCTGCGACAAGAATGCGGTCCGCATTCATATTCTGTGGTCGCATAATGCGCAGCAGAATTGACCGCAATTTAACTTCAGTTTTTGACAAATCTTCTGTTACACTCTGCGGTAGGAATGCGGTCCGCATAGCTGATCTGCGATCGCATTCTTGATCGCAGAAATGACAATTTCTGGAAAAATTTATTCTTTTGATTTTTAAAGCTTAGATCACCATCGAGGGTCCGAACCGCGGCTCGCTTACACATTCTTAACACAATATTCGAACCTTTACACTAGGAGCTACTAGGTTTTAAGCACAAAATTTTACGGGGCCTTACATGTAGTTTCTCTAAAAAGGTAGTTTCTTTGTTTTTTTTACCTCCAAGTTTTGCCTTCTTGATCCTTGGACCTTGCTTACCTTGAATATTAATTTCGGTGATTTGAATATATTATATAGGATATCCACGGATTATGGTGATGAATGTTGGATGAATCTCCATAGATGGATGGATGAGTATATAGGTGGAGTGAATAATTTTCTTGATAAGGCATTTGAATGAGCCGCCCAAGGAAATAAAATATTATGCCCTTGAAAAAAGTACATTAATCGCTATTGGCATTATAGAAATGCGGTGAAGGATCATTTGGTTGTTCATGGGTTTGTTGATGGTTATACCAAATGGGTTTTCCACAGGAAGGGATTTTCCTTGAGAAATACACCTCCTCCAAGCAATGCTGACGAAGGTTCTAACATGCGTGACGATATTGATGGAATGCTTCATGATACATTTAGAAATATAGAGGGTCATGCAAGGGATGAAGAAGGACTTACGGAAAGTGTAACGACCCGGCCAGTCGTTTTTGGAATTTATGCCCCAATCCCCCATTAACGGCTTTCCCTATGTTTATTTCTGCTATTTTGGTTTGCCGAGATGTTCGGTTCTAGGATTCGAACTGTTTTGGGACACTTAGTCCCTAAATGAGAGCTTAAGAGTTGAAAAAATGGTCCGTTTTCAGAACACTGTGAAGACGACCTCGGAATGGAAATCTGATGGTTCCGTTAGCTCCGGTAGGTGATTCCGGGGTTGGGGGCGTGTTCGGAATGTATTTTGGAGGTCCATAGCTCATTTAGGCTTGAAATGCCGAAGTTTGAAATTTTTGAAGTTCGGTCCGATAGTGAATTTTTTATCCGAGGGTTTGTTTGGGATTTCTGAAGTTGCTGTAGCTTCGTCATGTCATTTTGGACATGCGTGCAAATTTTCAGGTCAATCGGACGTGTTTTGGTTAGGTCTTGAAGCGAAAGCGAGTTTGGTTAAATTTTAAAGTTCTTAAGTTCTAATCATTGAGTAATTCATGTTTCCGGCGTTGTTTTAGGTGATTTTAGGATTTTGAACAAGTTTGAATGATGTTATAAGATATGTCTGTAGGTTTGGTTGGGGTCCCGGGGGCCTCGGATGTGTTTCGGATGCCCAACGGAACACTTTGTGTTAAAAAAGAGTTGCAGGTTTTCTGCTGCAAATTTTAACCCTCTGCGATCGCATGCCCAACCATGCGATCGTGTAGTGTAAATTCTGAGGGGCCTGTTTTCCTTCAATGCGATCGCGTAATGCCTCCTGCGATAGTATTGATTTAACTTTTCCTTCTCCGCGATCGCGTCGTCCCTTCTGCGATCGCATAGAGCAGTCTCCCAGGGCTCGAAATTTCTTCTACGCGATCGCGTAGCCACTCCTGCGATCGCACTGAAGGAAATATCTGGGCAGAATATAACATTTCAAAACGAGGGTTCTACCATTTTTGCAAAAACTCAAGCTAGAGAGCTCGGTTTTGGGAGATTTTTCGAGGGATATTCAGAGGCAACTATTGGATAACGATTTCTTACTCTCTTATGATTAATATCCACTAATCTAAACTCGAATTCAACCTTTAATTTCGGATTTTGAATGAAACTTGGGGTAAAGTCCTTAGACCTAATTTTGATGATTTGAGTAGGCATTTGACCTCCGATTTGGAAGATTTTTATATGGTTAGACTCGTGAGAGAACGAGGGTTCTGAAAATGTAAAAATATTTCGATTCCGATACGATGGCTGGAGGGGTATTTTGGTCATTTTACCCATTTCGCGCCTTAGCTTTAATTTTAGCAGTGTAATTAGTTACTTGCGATGTTATTTACACTATGTAATTGGTTTGAATAGATTTGGGCCACTCGAAGTCGGATACTCGTGGCAAGGGCATTGTTTCTTAGTGGTTTCGTACCGGTTCGAGGTAAGTGGCTTGCCTAACCTTGTGTGGGGGACTTCGTCCCTTAGGATGTGATAATTGATAATTGAATGCCTTGTACGTGAAGTGACGAGTGCGTACTTGTGCAAATTGTTAAAAACCCGGATTTTTACTTAATTACTTGATTTGGATTCTCTTTCATATTTGCCTTACTTTACTTGCCTTTATAGCATGTGCTAGCGTAGAAGAGCATGTTTAATTGATCCAAGCTGCCTATTTGTTAAATTGTCTTAACTGTGGTTACGTGGAGTATGTTAGGCCAGTATTCCTTGATGCCTTGTATTGTTGTACTTTAATTTCTGAATATTTCTCTGATGTAGGTTGCGCATTTATATTGGGACTACGGATGCGGGATTCCGGGAGTTCCCCCCTTGTTTATTTATTTTGGGACTACGGGTTTGATTCCCGGGAGATCCCCCTGCACTTTTACTTTGGGACTATGGGTTTGATTCCCGGGAGATCCCCCTGCACTTTTATTTTGGGACTACGGGACGGTATCCCGGGAGATCCCCTTGCACTTTTATTTTGGGACTACGGGACGGTATCCCGGGAGATCCCCTTGCACTTTTATTTTGGGACTACGGGACGGAATCCTGGGAGATCCCCCTGCACACTAATGATTTGATATGAGATTTGGACTACGGGACAGTATCCCAGGAGATTCCATTGGACATTAGATTTGGACTACAGGACGGTATCCCGGAGATTCCATTGGATAGTTGAGGAAAAAGGGCTACAGGACGGTATCTTAGGAGACCCTCGTCGGTATCTTGTAATATTGCTATATTTACTATGTGCTTCTGTTCTGTCTTGCAGTATTATATTTCATTGATCTATCTTATCACTTCGTTGTGTTCATTAGTTTTCATCAGAATTCGATACTGTTGATCTCTTGCTATTTTATTCTTTTCTGTCTCAGTAGGGACCTGACCTTTCCTCGTCACTACCCAACCGAGGTTAGGCTTCGCACTTACTAAGTACCGTTGTGGTGTACTCATGCTACTCTTCTACACACTTTTGTTGTGCAGATCCAGTACTTCCGACCGAGCGCATTATCGGTGATTTCAGAGCTGCGTTGGGAGACTTGAGGTATGTCTCTGCCGCGTCCGCAGATCTGAGGAGTCTCCTTCTACTCCTCCTCATAGATAGTAGTTTCATTTCTTTTGTTTCGGTTGTATAGATATTTCTGGATGTTAGAGCCGTAGTTTATGTCCTTTAGCTTGTGTTTGCCCGTGAGTTTTCGGGTCTTGGAGGTTGTTTTTTTAGTGTTTGAGTTGAAGTGTATGTGCCAGGCGTCACTTATTACATTTTCTTATATTATTTTGTAATAGTCTTATTGCTTTCGTAAAGGTTGTTCAAATTCCGCAATGTGTCAGGCTTACCTAGTCGCGAAGACTGGGTGCCATCATGACGTGTTCACAATTGGTGAACTAGGGTCGTGACAGAAAGACAATTTGAAGATGCAAGAAAAAATTTCATATTACTAGAGGAAGGAAAACAAAAGTTATATCCGGGGTGTGAAAATTTCATTAATCAAGTTTCACTATTCGGTTGTACTTGCTTAAATCCTTGAATGTGTTGAGTAATATGGCTTTCTCATATATGTTAGAGTTGATAAAAGAGGAATTTACCTTTGCTCATGTACCAAAATCTTTCAACAAGGCTAAAAACATGATAAAATATTTGGGTGTTCATGATGAAAAAATACATGCATGCCCTAATGATTGCATATTATTTTGGAAAGAAAATGAGAAGGATGTTAATTGCTCTATTTGTGGGTCTTCAAGATGGAAGAATGCTGGTCCTTTGACTAATGCATGCTCTAAAATCCCTAAAAAGATTTTAATGTATTTTCCTTTAAAGCCTAGTCTTCAGATGATATTAATGTATCCTGAAACGACTTCTACAATGAGATGACATGCTAATGAACGACTCAATGATTTGAAATATAAGACATCCTACTAATGGGGAAGCTTGGAAGGATTTTGATTCTTTTCACCCATATTTCTCTAGCGATCCTCGCAATGTTCGATTGGGTCTTTCAAGTGATGGTTTCAACCCGTTTCGGACGATGAACAGTAATCATAGCATGTGGCCTGTTATGTTAATGAACTATAATTTATCATTGTAGATTTGTATTAAGCTAGAGTATATAATGTTGTCTATGATCATTCAACATCCATCGTCTCACGGAAATGATATAGACGGTGTACCTACGACCATTAATTGAAGAATTGAAGGAACTATGGGAAATGAGGATAGACACATTTGATGTTGTAACCAACCAAACTTTCCGAATACGTGCTGCCTTATTATGGATAGTTAATGATTTTCCAGCATTAGCTATGCTATCAGGATGGAGAACTAAGGGGAAATTGGCATGCCCCACTTACAATTATGACACATGTTCTCAATATCTCAAACACAGTCACAAGATATGTTGCTTGGATCATCGAAGATTTTTGCCTATTGATTATCTATTCCGAAGAGATAATAAGTCATTTCATGGTAAAGAGGAGCACGGACTTGCACCTGTTCTTTTGTCGGGTGAGGAAGTATTTGAAGAGGTGATTGAATTCAACAATATCTTTGGAAAGGGAACAAAAAAAAAGGCATCGGAGTGCAAAGGCTTCGTGGAAAAAGAGATCCATTTTTTTAATTGCATAGTGGGTGAATAACAAATTGATGCATAATCTTGATGTGATGCACATTGAGAAAAATATATGTGATAGTTTGCCCAAGACTTTATTGGAAATAGATGGAAAGTCAAAAGACCATGAAAATTCTCGTTATGACTTGCAAGAAATGGGGATACGGAAGGAGCTACAACCAAAAATAAATAATGATGGAACTATAAGTTTGGCTAAATATTTTTTCTACATGCAATCAAAAGAGAATTTTTTTTTGTACTGTCATGAAAAATGTTAAATTACCAAAAGGGTGTGCTTCGAATATTCCAGAACGCATCCATGTGAAGCAGATGAAAATATCTGGGTACAAGAGTCATGACACTCATTTTATGATGCATTACATGCTCCAGGTTACTGTTAGAAAAGTGTTTCCCAAGAATGTTTCACTGGCCTTGATTAGGTTGGGAAATTTCTTTAGAGCTATATGTAGTAAGGTCATATGGAAAAGAGATCTTGAAAAAATGCAGTCTGAAATTGTTGAAATAACATGTGAGCTTGAAAAAAAATTTCAGCTAACATTTTTTGACATAATGCCACATTTGCCTGTTCATTTGATGAATGAAATTAATCTTGGGGGGCCGACCTATCTTCGTTGGATGTATCCCATTGACTGAAAATTATGTAAGCACAAGGCGTTTGTACACAATCGATCTTGTCTAGAAGCATCAATAGCAGAGGGGTTTTTGGCTCATGAGTGCTTGACTTTTTGTTCGAGATACCTACTCGATGGCGTGAAGACAAAATTCAGTAGGTACCAAACTGTGGATGATGAGTGCTCTCAAAACATTTCACCTTTATTCCCTAATATAGGCCATTTAATTGGAAGTAAGAAACACAATACTTTTCTCATGGATTCACAATTATGTTTTGAAGCACATCGCTATGCTTTGTTCAATATTGGAGAAGAGCAAATGAAAAAGTTTATCGATTAAGATAAATTTAATATATGTTTATTCATATTTATATTTTTTTATTATATGATTAAACTTGAAATATTCATGATTGCAGGGAGCATAATATCGCGCCCCCTTTTTCCCTCTTTGCATCGGGAAATTGGGTTTAAGACATTTTGGGTATAGGACAACTCATTTCTTTTGGGAACTAGGTTTTGCATTTTGAAGATTCGCCATATAATGATTTAAGGTGCATTGGGAAACCTATAGGGTTCACTTCTATGTTTGTTTGATAACCAGAGATAGGGTAGGGGTTTGAAATTAGCATAAGCGGAAGGTGTTAGGCACCTCTCAGGATCCACTAGTATGCTTTCTGGCCAAATGGATGTTTGTGAATTTGTGCCATTAATAAGTAAACAAATAAGGCTCAAATAAGAGAGGATTTTAATACACAAGTGTTTGGAAGAGCAATTATTAAAAGGCAGATTTTGAAAAGAAGTTACAATTCTATAAATATTTAAAGGAAAAAAAAGAGGAGGGGGAGGTCCTAGGTTTATTTGTAATAAGGATCACATCAATGCAATAACTGTTAATCACTCCTAAAAAGAGGGATACACGTGGTATTAGCGCACCGGTCATCATATCCATATCTACCCTTCCCACCCCGTCATGGTATTAAAGCGCGAATTGGTCTCGACCCTATTGCATGCTATTAAATGTCCCACTCCTATCAATCCCGGAGGAACTTAGGACTACTATTCCTAAAGGGGAGGGATATTAGGCTGACTTTGAGGTTTCAAAAGGTGAAGAAGCTAAGGCAATATTCAAAAACGCATAGGACTACACGTTAAGGGGAACCACGTAAACAACTAAATGGTTCATGTATACCTCCTCAACAAAAGCACATAAATAGCATGACTTAAACACAATCATGGTCTGAATATAAAGTACTGAGTCAATGGGAGTTTCAGTTGTTGAAGCAGACCAATTTATTACATAACTCAGATAAGAAGTCTGAATCATGCCTGTCTACTGGTTGTAGCAATTACTAATTAACAGAGGCGGGTTCAGTTTTATTCGTTGTCACCTAAGGCTTGCCTAAGTGTTTGGGTGAGTTAATATAAACATGATATCTATTACTGATTCAGAATGTGGCAAAGTAGTAACAAATTTAAAACGAGCGATTGAGATCCTATAGGCATGCCTGCTAAACCGTGTTAATAAGAGGAGAGTAGGTTGTTTAAAAAAAACTAGTTCAGAACAATATGAGTTGGGATGATTTTAAGCTAAACTGGTTTCAGATCCTATAGACATGGATACTATTATTGCTAATTTTAATTCCTATAGCCAAAATATTTAGTTCAACGCGAAATGAAGCAGGCATGATTCGCTTGAAATTCCTATAGGCATGATCTCTATGAAAAGGTACTGATTTTAATCTTTTGGACATGATGCCAGAATATAATCAATTAGATCCTAAGAGCATGGTGTCTAAGTGTGGTAATAAACAAGTATAATTTACACAAATCCTATAGGCACGTTATTTAAATATGGGATTTAAAACATGTCCTATAGACAGGTTCTCTACATTCAGAGCTAAACATGTAGACTAAGAAGTCATATAGGCATATTATCTAAATACTGAATTAATCATACAGAAAACAGGTCCTATAGGCATGTTCTCTACCCTTTAATAGTTAAGCATGCACAATTACGCAACCCTTTTTACTAGTCAACCCCAATATCTGTTTACAACTTATTACAGACCAATTGTTGAATTACATCAAAGAAATGTAAAATAAGAAGTTACAACCATAGGAAGGTTGATTCTGACTTACTCTCTGAGTTATGGAACAAAACACCTCAAATGCCACTTTGTTTCAAAGCCTTTCTCAGACCTGGGTGTGTCAAAGTTCCCTAAGGGTCTCAACACTTCTTTACACAATGAGGTCAGGAGTTTGGGAATTCATTGAAGGGAGCATATAACTCTAGTAAGAGTCAATTTTGGACATGCAAAGCAATAGATAGTGTTGGCATGCCCATGAACCAGCCAGAGTATACAACACATATAGCGGATATGAAGGTTATGACCCTAGGGAGGGTTAGGTTTGGGTCATGCATAGAAATGTCTAATGCTGACATCACCCCAAACCAACCAAGGAATATAAACACCTAGGGTATATGGGGGTTTGTGATTCATAAGTCATAATAAGTGTCTGATAGAGTCATACATAAGAAAAACATTAATTCAAAAGAAAAGGGGGGGGGGCAGATTACAATGTAGTCAGTAATGGAACTTGATTAAACACAAGAAGGAAACATGCAAGAGTGAAGCAAATAGTAAAGAAACATGTTGTTGATAATGGAAAATGAATTAGAACATACCAGTAAAGAAGCAAATGTAGAAAGAAAAGTAAGCAAATTTCCCACAGCCTAGCCTTGTCTTTCAACCGGCTAGGTAAGGCAGCAACGCAAGTACTAACAGGGAAACGAGATAGAGTTTTGAGTGAAGTGTGTGTTCGAAACTCAAGTGTTTTGTTCCTTGTCATTCGTGTCCTTGAAATAAGAGGATGCAGGGTATTTATAGCCCTTTCAAAACGAGTGAAGGAGTGGTAATAAGTAAAGTTTTAGTACAAATATGGAAACAATCAACAGTCAGAATCAATTATATAAGTGATTCCCTTTAATTAAGGAATCACTATTTAATGGTTAGTATAGATTCAAATAAGGAAAGAGACAAGTTTAGAGACAGGTTGATTATTTCCATAAAAGAAGTAGTACAAGCATTAAGTAAGTAATCAAGTCTAAGTACATAATATGCTCATTTTTGGAAAAATATTCACTGAGGCAAAGTATCACAGTAAAGGAAAAAGAATCTATCAATTCCAAATAGGCGAGTGAAATTAGGTTTCATAAAAGGGAAACTTTTGAAATCATTCACAAGGTGAAGATCAATCAAGGAAGAAACTTTAGCATATAAATAAAGTGAACAAGGTCATCAGACATGTGAGGCCAAACTCCTCGACAAAATCACAAACAGACAGTAGTGGCAGAAATAAACTAGAGTTCAGTACCAAAGCAAATATTCGAAGCATAGTAATCAAGTAGGTCAAGTCACATTGAATTAGCAAAGAATAAGACATAGCATCAGAAACATGCAAAGGTTTCGCAGTAGTAGGTGAGGAAACCCCTTGAAAAGTTAGGGTTTCAGCCATAGTCGAGTGGAAAGGTAGCAAAAAATCAGACAAGTCACATAAAGAAATAAAAGCTTTCAGTCGAGTCAAGTACTCAAACAAACGATTTCAGACCCCAAAGACCTGGGGCTTTTCAACAACAATCGAGTTTAAAAATGGTAAAACAAATAAGTTAAACAAGAACGAGGAACTTAGTTAGACAAGTATACATTTAATCAACAACTTCAGAACTCGAATGAGACCCAAAATAAATTAGGGCTTTCAACATGATAACTCAGATAGAAGGACAACCTGAACAAAACATAGCAAAATCAGAGACAAGTTAAAATCAGAGAAGAGGTTATTGAAATAACTTAAGAGAAAAACCCTAATCGGAAAGGATAAAGAGTCTTTTTGAATGCAAAGTTAAAAAACCTTTTAGAAAAATGCTTAAAAATTATGGTAAGCACAGATCTAACGTAGATATGAAAGAAATCGAAAGATATTAGAGATTAGGATTTTAAAAAAACCAAAAGAAACGAGAAAGGTCTCGAAAGTTAACGATCTAACCAGAAAGGGTCAAGGACCCGCCTTGAAAGGCCATGAATGGCGAGGAAAGGTCGTGAATGGTCAGAGAAAGGCCATGAACTTCAGTCGAGCAAGACAGGACCAAACTCCTTTGAAGTCTAGTTGTAAAACCATAGAAGCCATGGAAGGCTGGTACAGATCTCAAACAACCACGAAAAGCCATGGATTAGGGTGGATTAGGATGGCAGAGACTAGGATTTGGGTGGTGTTGTAGATACAGTTTGAGAGGAAGGGGATTCTAAGGCGGTGGATTGTATCAAATGATATGGTTTTGGGGTCGTTTGGGATTAATTAAGGTAAGCGTAAATAATGGTTGTTGATTTGAATGATCAACGACCCGGATTAAATTGGGTAGGTAGAGTTTCGGGTCTGGGTCGGTTCAATTTGCAATTGGGTCCTAGTTTAATTGGGTCTGAATTTAGGTTATAATCGAAATGAAATCTGGCTAGATTTTAAATAGCCATTTCCCCATTTATTTTATTAAAAATAGCAAATTGATTTCTGCAAATAATTTAAAGCACTAAAATAATTTATAATGTATAATTAACTATTTAAAAATACTGATGTTAATCTTTGTAAATGTAAACGTAATTAAATCCTAAAAGAGGCTAATATTGCAATTATGCTATTTAGATTTTAAAAATATTAATAAATTTTGTTAAAATATGCAAAAAACATTTTTGCTATATTTTAGCATAAATATAAATGTTCGACAAGTGAATCACCAAAATATTTGAAATTATTATTGGATTTTTATGGATAAAATAGGGGAATAAATTGACTTAACAACCTTTGAAAATTAAGGAAAAGTAATGAAACACCTGGACATACTTATATATGTATTTATATGGTATTTTGAAAGTATTTTTCATATTGCAAAAATATATAGGGAAAAATTGGGTATCAACAACAACTCCTCTTTACCCGGGAAGGATGAAAGAGTTGTCGAGTAGAGATATGATGGCCAATTTTGACCGAGCGAAATGGTTGTAAGAGGTTTAGGCCCAACCCTGGCTTCTGAGTTGCCTACATATCCCTAGTTTTACAGGAATCAGGCCGCATGTAGTTCAGATCCGTTGGCGGAATATGCCGGCGGGTGCTTTCCAAGAACGGATGCAATGTTTTGGTCAGGGTGAGTAAAAGGCTTACAGGAATGGTTGGGTTTGATATGGCTGCGGGCACTGGAGCGAAAATGCTCCTACCGGGATGGCTGTTTCTTGCCGGTTTACCTGCAAATAAATAATACAGGCCTGTATTATGTGTAAATTTAGACATGATGCGAATTCCCGTCGGACCATAAATGTTGTCTTCAGACGGTTAGGATGACGTCAATAGACCATGGTGTCCTGGGCCATAAAGCGTATAATAAAGGATTTGCAGGCTATGAAATGATGCTCTCAGGCTATTGAAAATGGTGCCTCCGAACCATGACGACTTTGAATAATGATATGCAAGAGATTTAAAGGGATCTTCAGGCAATGACATGGTGTTCTCGGGCGATGAGGATTGTGCCTCCGAATGATGACGCCTTTGGATAAGTTGGTGATATTTCTGCCCATGAAAGATGCAGTAGCATGTGCCGATCTTTCAGTCACGCAATGTGGCGATCTTTCATCCGTGCAAATGTGGCGATCTTTCAGTCGTGCAAATGTGGAGATCTTTTAGCTGTGCAATGTGGCGATCTTCCAGCCATGCAATGTGGAGATCCTTCGGCCATGCAAATGTGGCAATCATTCAGCCGTGCACATGTGGATGGAGACAACATTTAGTCTCGAATGGCAGAATAGTAGCCTTATGCAATGCAGATGCAGATGCAGGTAGAGCTTAACCTCGGAAGGAAGAATGGTAGTCTTATGCAAGTTAGAAGGCAGAATGTTAGCCTTATGCATAGTGGAAGGCGGAATGACAGCCTTATGGAAGTTGGAAGGCAAAATGTTAGCCCTATGCAAATTGGAAGGAAGAATGGTAGCCTTATGCAAGTTGGAAGCCAGAATAGTAGCCTTATGGAAGTTGGACGACAGAATAGTAGCCTTATGCAATGCAAATGCAAATAGTGGTAGAGCTTAACCTAGGAAGGCAGAATGATAGCCTTATGTTGGAAATAAAATAGCAAATGACAGTAGAGTTTTCCTAGATGATAGCAGATTGCGGCGTGGTTATTACTGGGAGCATTGTGTCATACGGAACATTACAGGTGCGTGATGATAGTAAAGGTTGGTAAGTGCGATGGTTTGGAGAATCGTATTCCTGAACAATGTTTGCTCATTGGGCGTAAATTGTGTTCAGTGACCTCGTAATCCCGGTGCCTGCATCCAAAGAAAAATAGTGAGTTTTGTAAAGGGGACGGTTAGTTCGTATCCCCGTTGACTTTGCTTGACAAGTTCTTCTTTGATCTGGTGATACCATCTTCATCATTAGGGTAGCATTTCTAAACAAAGCAATTTCGATGATAAACATGCACGATTTTGTCAAAGTATAACATAAATATATAATTAAAATAGTTTTTAGATGAACTGACGACTATGATGCAATTCAAGATATTGCAGCTTCTCTTGCTACGGAATTTTGAGGGTCCTCTTCAAAATTCTGCCCCAGTTTAATGGGTTGATGTTTCTGACTGCTCCTCGTGGGACGATCGGCTAAAATTACTTCGAAATTTTGAGGGACCTCATCAAAATTCTGCCCCAGTTTCCAATTTTGGGGGGAAATGAAATTTTATTGAATTGTCACCGAACTCATAGGGCTGCCTATGTATCCCCTCTTGAATGGGAATCAAGTCAGGCGTAGTTCAATTTACACCATATAGGGAAAACATAAAGATTACACATAGTAACGCTTGACTACATCTGAATTAATCGACTTTGGCTGGACTTCTCTATCCATTTCTGCAAGTGTTGATACCCAATTTTTTCTTATGTATTTTATATACTCAAAATAGTATGTGTATGCATACATAAGCATGCCCAAGAGTTTTGGTATTTTCCCTAATTTTCTACGATTCTTAAAATCGATTTATTGTCTATTTTAGCAGTATAAAATCCCACAATTACTCTTAAAATTACCAATTTTGTGAATAATTTATTTTCATCCTCATATTTACATCAAAATATAATAAAGGTAATTTTTGCATATTTTTACACATTTATTTGATATTTTTATACTAAAATTGCAATCATAGCCTATATAATGATTAATGGCATTTAACAATTATAAAATTATTCCCAATATTTTTAGATTAATATTTATATATTATTAATTAGTTCAGTACTTTCAATTTGTTTTTAAAATCTTTTAAACTATTTTTACATAAATTAAAGGTGAGAAATTGGTTATTTAATGCATAGCCATTTCCAATTGCAATTGTAGCCTCAATTTAACCGCCCAATTCCACCCCTAATTAAACGACCCAATTTCAAATTCCAACCCAAACCCACAACCCATTTACAGACCCGCCCGATTTCTCTTTTAATCTTGGTTGTTGATCATTTCTATCAACGGCCATGATCCGTTCTTTACTTTTTAATTTCCATACCCCACCTAACCATAATATATTCTACCAGATACGCCGCCTTTGAACTCTCATCTCTCAAACTCTCTCTAGCCCTCTCCGGAACCCTAGCCTCCCTCTACCATGTTCCACCATGACTTCACCAGCGTCCAACGTTTCTCAGGCCATGGACAGCCTATACCCACCTCCTATGGCTCCTGTATGCCTGTTTTTCGAAGGATCGAGGCCAGACCTCGAGGGTCTTCAGTCAGGCCTTCACTGATTCAAAGATTCCGGCCTTGCTCCGGTGGCTCTTGGTATTTTGAGCCTGTTTATGACATTATCCGGCTTAGATCGAGTATTTTCGAAGCCTTTCTCATTTCTAGGGTTCATCTGGAACCCTAAATATCGAGGTTCTCTCTGACTATTTTAGATCTATTACATGTTTGCACTGTTGCTTAGGTCTCTTAAATCTTTTCTCCGATTTTCTTTCAAAAGGGCACTTCTTTTCGATTAGGGTTTCTGGAAAGTTCTTTAAATATTTCTGACTTTTCTTCTTCTCCTTTTCTTGGTAAGCCCCTGCTATATTCTTATTTGCTCTTTTCTGATTCGCATGCCTTTTCGTGTGTTCTTATATTTGTCATATTTTGAAGTTTTTCTGGTATGCTATCACATGCCTATCTTATGTGTTTCTTTACTGTATTCTCCTACTGAGTTTTAGTCCTTTGTTTGCCTTTACCGGATTTCAACTGGATTCTTTCTAGATGTGTTTCATCCACTATTTTTTTAAGTTTACACTACCTGAATTCGTTTAAATTTCAAGCTTTTCTTGTTGTGGTCGAATCTTATGGAGATTGCCTACGTATCATGACCCCGCATGAATCAGACCTTGCGTAGTT